>APFE030940757.1:238803-260824 GCA_000404065.3 Pinus taeda
AAACTAATTAAATGATAAATAATAATAATTTAATACACTGCTTCCTGTATATGAATTAAATAATAAACATGTAAGATATAAAAGTTTATATAAGTTATAATCTATAAACTTTAAAACGTGTACATAACAAATTTGATATATTTTAAATAATTAATTTCATAATATATAGGCACAATAAACTAATGAATTTCTTGTATTTTGAATAATTAACTTATAATATATATACACAAGAAAATTACTTTATAAAATTATAACATTTCTAAACTAATATAAATAAAGTATAACATATTTAAAAAGTTTTAATTAAATTAATGTGAATAAAATATAGCATAGCTATAAAAGTATAATTAAATTAATATAAATAAAATATAGCATATTTATAATTAAATTATAATATTATAACATATCTAAAATATAAACATATAAACACGATGACTTCTTTTATAACATTTCTAAACTAATGTCAATAAAATATAACAGATTTATAAAGTTATAATTAAATTTAATGTAAATAAAATATTACATATTTATAATTAAATTAATATTATAACTATATGTAACTATATGAATTCAAATGTGTGAAACTGCATATGCCTTGCTGATAAATAAAATCCCAGTATTGCAAGTCTCGGCATCATACTACCAAGTCTGTAGATCCCAAAACCAATGATATTAATACCAGTCGCATCATCTTGGCCGTCTTATTCGCTGAACATGCATGTACTGTCTGAGCTTCCAGCGAGCAACTTTCCCGGTTAGAGTGCAATGCATTGTCGACTACTAGCAAACTGCCAGGTCAAGTTATTACCAAAATATTTTTACTCGTTAAAAAACTGTTTTCTAGCGTATCCAAGTGAATCTGGATCCGAATCCGTTTTTGATCCGGGGATCCGCGAATCCATTTCCCAGGGTGGACGGATCTGGTAACATAGAAAAGACCCATTTGGGCATGTTACATATTGTAAGAAAAATTATTTGAGTCAAAGTCAAGTCAAGGGACCCTCCAAGATCTTGTCAATGTGCTACATGTTGAAGAAAGTGTAACTAGGTTCGGTATTTACAAATGTAATTTTGATCTTTGTACTTGTCAAGAAAAAAAAACATTTTTTTTGTAAATTATAAGAATGAGTTTCTTGCTCATTCCATAGGTCTAGGAAAGTCAAAGACTCAAAGACATGTAAAGAGCTCTTTTTGAGCACATATGTAAAATGTATACAAGCCTAGAACAACCCTCCAAGACAAGCACGAAGTTTGCTTGCAAAACGATGAAGAAATCAGTTAAGTCGGTCTCAAAATATATATTGAAGAACAGTCATGTTGGCTCAGTTAAAGTGACATATCTATTCATGAACTCAAGTCGGCTTACCCATAGGACAGACCACTATATATACCCAATAGGGTCTATGCAAAAGAGAAAGGATATAAATCGGATTTCTCTGAGATTCTTCGTGAGTACAGTGACAGGATCTTGGACTATTAAAAGACAATTACAGTGAGAATGATTTTGCAATCTCAGACTAGAGAGCTTGAATGAGCTTATTGGTGGTGCATTTGCTAGGAGGAGACTTGTGACTTTGCTTGGAGGTGTTCTCTTGACCATAATACATATACATACAAGGTATAACATGCCCTTAATGTCTTCAACTTATTCTTTTGACTATTTGACTCACCAATAGCACTTTAAATAGCGCTGGACCTATTTTCAATGAGCAAGAAACTCATTGACATATATTATAAAAATGATATTTATTTTCCTTGAATAAATACCAATATCAAAAGTACATTTATGAAGACCGAACCTAGTTACCTTTCCTTCAACACTCCCTCTTAACTAGGGAGGTATTCATACAATATGACAAGGTGTTTAGCTATTATCAATCTTGAAGAATTCACATAAGAGAAACCGGATTTGCAATCCATCTGTTATAGCATCATATTCATCAACATTGTCATAGTGCAAGGCCTTGACTAGCAGCTCCATCTCTTTACGAGACCATGAGCTACAATGTTGGCGAGACCAATGATTTATAGACACCTTCATCATTGTCTCTCAAGGTACATACCCATCCGGGTGTTCTCCGAGTATGACCTTTTAGGACTATTCTTATCTTGGGTTCCCAACCCTCAAAGAATATCGGTCCTCTTGCCTACTCTTATCTTGGATGTCGTACACATCCTCAAAGAGTACCGAATGCCAGATGATTACCTAATCCTCCCATTCTTTCTTCCCAAATGAAGACAAGAATGTTGTGTCTCTCTTGTGTCTACATTTCCATTCATGGCCTTCATCTAGACTTACGACTGCTAGTCCTGGTCTAATGCATGACCCATGAAATGGAAAACACAATTGTCACTCCTTTGTAATTAAGGATGATTCAAAACTCCCTCTTGATCAGGGTCCTGTTAGAGCTCCCTCTTAGTTGGGGACTCTTTCTTCCTTCATCAACAACTTCTTCTTTGTGGGTCCTTCAGCTACTTGATTTCCTTCCTTTCTTGATTCATGAAGTCTTTGTTCGAACTTCTTCTAGGTAGGGCACCATCCATTGATCACTTTACTTCTTGGTTTGTCATGTCATCGCTTCGTGGAAAGTGACTATCATGTTTTTCTTGTCATCTTGTCCATGCTTCAGAATACTCTCCTCATGGATGCTTCATCTTACTTGCTAGGTTACATGCTTTGACCTAGTAGCCCATCATGACTTCATCCTGATATTGCTTTTGTTGGATGGCTTCTTCATCACGACATCTTTGTAGAGTAGAATCAGTGATTTGCACCTTTATATCTCCAAGGCCTTCATAGGTGTCAAGGGTCCTTTCTTCCTTTATCAAAGTTGTCCTACCTTCTTTGGAGAGACATCTTCAAGGCATTTTGTCAAATAGTGATTCTCGGTGATCATGGTGATCTTCACATGCTTGATCTTTTTCTTCATTTTCTTCTTTTCAGATAGAAGGCCAACCATCTAATGCTTCTTGTGAGACCATTCCTTCATTGCTTGCTTTCTGGACTTGTCAGCATTTCTTCTTGCTTCTTAGTCAACAATCTTATGCTCCTTATGTGAGGATATTCTGTTGTTGACCTTCATCGCATTGTAGTGCATGCCTTTGAGCATGTCCTTGGTGAAAGAGATTCTTTCATGCTTGATCATGTTATAGAACTATACCCATGACTCAATAATATACAAATGATAACATGACTTAAACTTTGATGCATACATACCTCATCTTAATTCTCCTTTGATCATCCTTTGGTGTGGCCCTTCTTGCTTCATCTTAGCCTGCTTGCATATCATTTTTTTCTTGAAACCCATGAATGGGATTTCCAATGAGACATTTGCTTGAGTCCATGAACCTTCTTTTGAACTTAGGATCTTAAAGATCTTTGCCTTGCAAATGTTTCCTTTCTTTTGATGATGTAGGTCTTCTAAGATTCTTATCATGATCAATTTTTCTTTCATCATGTATGAGGTCCTATACTAGGTATGCTTCTTTTACACGAATATGTTGAACTATATCTGCCATGCTCCTATATTCTAGAAGATATTTCTACTTATGCATTTTTGTTCTTATCATAAATGCTACATCTACATGAGTGTCTAGAACTCTATGTACATCATGCTGCTAGATTCTAGAGGGTGATTCTATCCATGCAATTTAATTTATTCCTACGTGCTCCTATTCTACTCAAAACTTTGAAAGAAGTTTAGAAGTAAAAAGTTTGACCTAGTCATAGTAGAGATCCGGAGGATCTTCCTTCTTTTGCTTCTTTCCTTATTCTTTCATTTCTTGAGTTATGTGAGCTTCTTCCCTCTTCCTTTTGTTGTTGTTGTCCTTATTAAGTTTAGGACAATTCCTTTTGTAATGTCCATATTCTTGGCATCCAAAGTATTGGATCTTGGACATGTCTTTGTTGTTTGTTCTTCATGGACCAAACTTGCCAAATTTACCCTTTCTCTTGGCCATGGTAGCAAATGCTTGCTCCTTTGATCCCACATCTTCCTTTGCCTCAAGTCTGGTTTCCTCTATTCTGCATAGAGACCACATTTCACTGAGAGTGGTTGCTTCCTTCTTGGTGTATATGCTAGATGTGAAGTTTCCCCACTCCTTAGGTAGAACATTGAGTACTACAGTTGTCATCTCTCTGTCAGACATGACTTCCCCAAGCTCTTGAAGTTGATCTCTCATTTCAGCGATTTTCATGAAGTAGGGAGCTATTCCTTCCTTTGTTATCTTCATCTTTTATAATTCATTCCTTAGAGATATTACTTCTCCGGTTGTAGATACCGAGAATAGCTCTACTAGCTTATCATAGATTTATTTCGATGTCTCAAACTTGGAGACATAGGGAATGAGAGAGTCTTTTATTGATTCTATCAGAATCCTTTGAGAGCTTGTCTCATCCTTATTGTACTTGGCTAAGGCTTGAGTCTGTTCCTTAGCAGGGATAGTGATATTCCCTTTGACATGCTCTAGGAGTTCATTCTCCTTGAGCAGTAGATCAATCCTCTTCTTCCATGCAAGAAAGTTATTGGTACCTACCAATTTATTGCTTTCCTTGCAAAAAGACATTGATGTATATTCAGAAGGGGACATGTACTTACTTGATAGATTTTGAGATGTAATGGTTTTGCTTCCTCCTGGAAGGCTTGATGGCTTGTCTTCCCTGGATCTTGATGTTCTTCAAGTTTCCTTCTCCGAGTGGAGTTGCTTGGTGATGATGTTTGCTTGAAGACTTGTAGCTTGATGTAGGCCCTACTTCAATATGCTTTTCTTTGTAGGTGCCTTTATATAAGTCTCTTCTTCTGGCTTTGTAGACCTCCTTAATGAATGTTGGATTGTAGACCCTTCTTGTCCTTGAAGTGATTGAGACTTCTAGGTTTGATGCTTCAAATTTGTAGATGCTTCCCCTTGATGAGTGTTCTTGAGTTGCTCTTTCCTTGATGTGTCACTTAGCTTTGATACCATGTTGAAGAATCTCGGGCAAAGTAGTGTAGTGTGATTCTTCGTTACTTCATAATAATTTGTGGAGTCTTTTTTACTTTTCTTGTTAGCTTATTCTTCTTCTTCTTATTATTATTAGTGCATATGTGTGTACTTCATCAAACTGCTACCAAAACATAAAAACGAGAACACAAGATGTTGGCTCTTTGCCAAGGCCAAAACCTCTCTACTCTTGAGAGGAAAACCCTTTAGTGAATTTATCTTATTGAAGCTTCTATTGATCAATGCCAAACCCTAGACCCCTGACAATGAGATCCTCCAAGCACAAGTCAGGTCTTCACTCCTTTCTGCACCATGCACTTTGACACTTCTTTCGGCACTTCGTTCTCCTTCCTTCGACACTTTGTTCTTCTTTCAACTTCTTAGTAACCTTGTTGCACTTGCTCAAGAGAAGGTGTCTTTCCCTCATGATGATCCTTCACTCTTCAACCAAATGAGCTCCTTCTTCAAAGTGTAGGTGCAAACTGGAAGTGACTTGTCTGGAAGCCCTAAATTCTCGCACGTGTGACTGTTGTAGCCTCTTTTCCTTCTTCGTTTGAGTGCCTTTATTCTTCGCTTGAAGGTCTTTCTTCCATGCTAGAGTAGTAGGCCTTGTAGGCCTAGTTTCAGCCTCAATCGAGGATGGATGTGTGACTGTGGTTTACCGTTGTCCTAGCCACAGGAACAGCGTTAGATTTCCACACATGTGACTGTAGTAGTCCTTGGAACAACCTTCAAGACTTCGGTGGTGTACCCTCTCACTTTGCTGCCTTTGGAGACCTTCTTACTTTGTTTTCCTTACCTTCTTCTTTGCTGATTTTAGAGCTCTTGTTGTGCGTTTTATGAGGAGTGGACATCTTCTATAAATAGAGGTCTATCCCTCCTCTTTATGGCGACTTGACAGCCCTTTAGGCCGATTTGTCTGGTTGCTTGTAGGCCGACTTGTAGAGTGGACTTTGGATGGTTCTTTGATGGAGTAGAGAGCTTGAATGAGCTTATTGATGGTGCCATTGCTAGGAGGAGACTTGTGACTTTGCTTGGAGGTGTTCTCTTGACCATAATACATATACATACAAGGTATAACATTCCCTTAATGTCTTCAACTTATTCTTTTGACTATTTAACTCACCTATAGCACTTTAAATAGTGCTGGACCTATTTTCAATGAGCAAGAAACTCATTGACATATATTATAAAAATAATATTTCTTTTTCTTGAATAAATACAAATATCAAAAGTACATTTATGAAGACTGAACCTAGTTATCATAGTACTTCTGGGCAATGGAAGATGTACCTACAGGAGAAGCTGAGGCTCATCTAGATGCAAAAGTGGGAAGGCATAGACCCCTTCCTCACCAGGATTCAGGAGGTTCGGGACCAGTTGTCAGCTGTTGGGGCAGCGCCTCAAGCCACAGAGCTTGTGAAATTGGCACTCAACACTGTCCTCGACGAATGGCAAGTCTTTGTCCAAAGCATATTGGGCAGAGATAGGTTACCAGATTGGGACAAGATGTGGGTTGAATTGTAGCAGGAGGAATTGAGGCGAGCTCTTCTAAAGAGCTCCATCAGTGGCATCAGCAGCAGACAGAAGCAGGTGAAGGAGGAGGAGAATGTGGCCCTCGCATCGAAGGGTCCCAGGCAGGGACAATGGGAGCATAGAAAGAAGAAGGACTTGTCTAAGGTCAAGTCTTTCAGATGTGGTTAGCATGGTCATTGCAGTTCCTAGTGTCCTCTTAGGAAGAAGGACAAGGAGGACAAGCAGGACCAACATGCAACTTCAGCAAAGATCAATAGGCTGTCCTCCAGGCTGGAGGAAGATTTCGCCATGTTTTCTGATATACCCCCAGGAGTGAGGTGGGGAGATTTGGTGTTGTAGCCCCAGAGCGCTATAGACGGGCAGGATCCTTGAGGACTCCACCTCATGGATCAATACCGTGCTACAAGGGCGCACAATATTCAATAGCAGGATGGGTTAGTGGCAGTTGATGCAGTAAGAGACTAGTAGCAGTTAGATATTGGGGAGCGCATTGCAGAGTTGGCAACAATGTAGTTGGCACAGTGCAAAGTCAACAACAACGCAAATTCTTTAGTGACAGTGTAGATGCTAGCAACAGCCAGAGACTTGGGTGAAAGATCCATTATACTGATCAGAGTTGATTTAGTGTTTTGGATGCTTTTTAGTTGCAGATGTTGTAATTGCAACAATAGATGAGAGGGAGTTGCAGTGTTGGCAGTAGTGCAAGAGGGTCAACAACAGCACAAATGTATCATATATCAGAGTTGCTCAGTGGTTGGTGGGCAGTATGGCCAGACATTAGCAACGCGACAGGAGATAATGCAGAGACAGGGTGCTGCTACAGGGTGTGCAATAGCACTAGAACACATTCCTTGCTAAGAGAGAGTGTTAGTTTTTGTAGCATCGAATGTGTTCTAGCCTTGAAATTTTGTAAAGAGGCTAGAATACATGAGATCTCCAAAACCCAGAAATCGTTTCTGGAAATTCCACCTAGAAATGTCTTAATTAGATTATTAACCAGTTTTTAAATATTTCCTAATTCTAAACTTAGGGAATATGGTTAATTAATCAGTATTAATTAATTCATCTAGAAACTCACACAGATTGATCCAAAGATGATCCTAGCTATTTTTAAGTTTTAATCTTGGCCATTGGTGGTCCAACAGAGGATTATAAGAGGAGATCGTTATGGTGATGGAGAATACACTTGAGAGGTTCTATTTAATGAGGAGATCGATTTCCAGTGTAGCAACAGTCAGTTGCCAGAGAGAGAGCTAGTGAGATCGAAGCAGTGAGAGAGAGGCAAAGACAATGAAGCCGGAGGAAGGTTTCTAGATCCGGTGAGTGCATTTGCAGAGAGACAAGAGAGCCACAAAGAGGCTGATGCTCGAGAAACGCTGTAACTTCTAGAGGCAAAGTCGATTTGTTGGAGAGATTGACGTTTTCAGTTCTAGAGGTTGGGAAGGAGTCCTAGAGTGTTGAAGAAGCATCTTTCTGGTTAGTAGAAGGCAGAACGACTTCATCAGAGTCTAGTTCAAGGCTAGACGTCCAACTAGCTCGTAGAGCAGTGCAGAGGCTCAAAGGGTCAGAATTATGAAGGCAAGTTGTGCTAGGAGGTTGCCTGTGGGGTGAGGAAAATTCCTCTCTAGATTTTTTCCAGTATTTCTCTGTAGGATTTCCAGTCTCGGCATCCAGTTGCACTCAGATTATTTCTCTGCTGCATAGTAATAAAACCCTCAGTTGCTGCACCGGTTTTCCCAAGTTGGGTTTTTTGGGGGACTTTTGTCCAATAATAATTGTTATTTTATGTGTGTGTGCTAGCATTTCTTCCAACGTTTATTCTTCCGTAGTTTTATTTGTGTAGGTTGTAGTTTGATTTATTCAGTATTTGTTGTAACAAACAACAAATAAATTGTTAAATTAAATTAACGATTAGGAGAATAATTTCCAGTTGCTGCAATAGGATTCCGGTTTGGAATTTTCCCATATGGAAGCTTTCTCTAGTGAGCTCTATGCACTGCCAGAATGGAGAAATTCGGCCCATCAAATGGCCAATACTTTTGTCATACAAAACACTACCAAAATTCTGTTCTCAAGGTAGGAAATCTCTCTGCAAATCATCGGGTCTTTCGAATAATTCTAGCTAAAGAAATTTGAGCTCCACAAACTGCCTCTATGCCTAGGAAGTGCGCAAAACTGGGTGGACACCTGTGATAATGCTCCGTGGAAATCCTGAGTTTGAATCCCCAAATTTCCTCACTAGGGAGACACTTGAAGTTCTCTAAAATGAGGGTGGAATTCCACTTGGAACTCCTGTGCTAAACAACACTTCTCTTCTTGCGCTAAACAACTCCAAGAGAAGGTGTAATATGAAGTGTAATAGTCAAAAGATAATCCACAAAATGAGTCCATCCTCCTTTTATAGTTTCTCCTCATGCCTCTAGACTCCTTTTTTTAATATTATTTTATTGGTGGGGACCATTTTTCGCTAATTTTCTTTTGCCACCATTTAATAAAATAATAATTTGCCACTATTCTCCAATAAAATAATATTAACCACCTTTATCCAATAATATTTTCCCCTTTTTAATTAATATTACTAAAATTGGGCAAAACTCCGTGGTGATTCCCATGCTCACAAAATTGTGGATATTACATTGCATCGTTTAAATTTTCACTTGTTTCCATTATAATATTATAAGTGAAGATCCTTTTAGAAAACACTATAACTAAGGCATTTGATATTGTTGTTTCATTGAGTAATCCTAATTACTTCATTGGTTATCAATGGAATCTTATAACCTTGTGTTTTAAAGTGGATTTCATAAGATTGGCTATAAGTAGTTTATATCTCTTACATTGAGGCACATTGTCATTGTTGTATCTCTGTGAAACTATTCTATCTTATCATTATTTGCGTTATCATTCTAGTTTAGTTTTGCATTCCTAAATTTTACCTCCAAGCATAAGCTTGCTTGATAGAAAGTTAAGACCACCTTCTTCGCACCAATTTGAGAAGTTTGATCCTTACTCAACGGTTAAAATAATGACCTTGCAGTTCTCTTGTGGGGAATCCTTTGTAGGAACATAGACACTTGGGTTGTTAGAACTCCTAGGGAGGTATCGTTAGTGAAGCCTTAGAGACATTCTCCTTAATATTCATTTTCATCCTATTACTTAAATTTTTAACATTACCATGAAATGACTCAGGATGTTTGAGAGTGGTTCGTACCCCATTGGATTTGATATGGAGAAAATAGAATTTTAGATTTCATTCAAAATCCAACAGACTTATCAGTTTTTCAGGATTTCAGGATTGGGGGGATTGCAATGTTTCCATTGGATTTTGTCATGTATGTTGAAGTTCCTAAGTTTACTTAGTTAGAAACCCTCCATGCACTTTATTTGATTTATTCCTACCTACTTGTTATTTTACTTAACAAGTTATTTACAATGTAAATATTGAAAATAAACACTAGTGCATGCTCAACATATTATAGATCAACAAGTAAAGGAAACATAAACAATCACACCATATGACACCATTATTTTTGGACTGATGTCCCCGAAAAAACCCAATGTGAGGAAACCCGTGCAGCTATCTAAGGGTTTTCTTATTAAGCAATATCAGAGTACAATCTGGGTGTCGAAACTGGCCTACCTAACAGAGAATTTCCTTGGCAGTAATACCTCTCAGTTTCTGACAAATGTCCTAGCTGAAACCCCGGATAAATCTTTTGGTAGCTACTCAGCACAAATTTGCCCTAGAAACCCCAATGTTAGCCTCTCTTTGGACTGCGTTAGCCACTCTTTGCCCAGCGCTGGCCCTGCGTCACCCTGGATGGGTCTGCATCAGCCTTAGGAGGCCCCGCGTCAGCCATCTGGCCCTCTGCGTCAGTAACACTGGCCTCTCTGAGGCTCTGCGCAACTCCCGGCTGCCTCTGCGTGGCCCTGCGTGAGCCCTGGCTGGCTCTGCATCACTTTCCCCGGCTACTGTGCTGCTCTCCCGACACTATCTCTGCCTCTCTGTCTCTCTGTACTCAAATGCCCCTTAGCTGCATCTCGCTATCACTAATTCTATCTCTCTTAGCAAACCCCGCTGTAGAGAATAGAATGACTGATCACTTTGGTGTGTCCTCCAAGTGACCCTCAAGCCTCCTCTTATACTTTTCCTGTTGACATATCAATGGTCGAGATTAAGTCCCTAATCAACGTATAAGATTAGATCTGGCTTGATCCAAGTCTTTTGGACCATTCTAACACAGTTTCATATTAATTCCCATTAATATTTTATTTTCCCTAAGTTTAGACTTAGGGACTCCATTAAAAATATTGATTATTTTAATATCTCCTGAACTGTTTAGAATGTTCCCAAACCCTTTCTGGGTATTGGAGATCTTATGTGCCCTAACCTCTCCACCAAATTTCGTGGCTAGAGCACATCTGATGCTACTCCAAATCAGCAGTTGTGGAGCTAAAGATACATCTATCTCACATTGCTCAACTTAATAATTCAACTTGCTATATAATCTTAATTCAAGTTACTAATGGAAGTGATTGTCTTGCCTCTCGATCTCCTAGACTTGTTGTTCCAACAAGTTCTTCCTTAGTTTTCTATCTTTTAAGGACTACCCCCCTTAGCTTGCGTAGGAGAGAGCTTAAACGAAGTGAGCAGGGATCAAAGTGACAACCCCTACTTTGAGCATTGCACTGTAAAGACTACACTTTGTAGGGTTGGAAACTTTTCCCACGTTTAGGTGTACATCTTGGGTGACAACAGGGGGGAAATTTGTCTTGATTTTCTTATATTAGCTATTAAAATTGTCCCCAAGTTTTGGCATTGATGGATCTATCTTGTACCATACCTTTTCAACATGCTCACCATATCTATAATTTATCTGTGGTTTTTTTCTTGTCCAAACCAACACAAACTTGATGTCCTTATTCTTCACATAAATGTCTCATTGATTATTGGCCTTCATATCTTTGTGTTCACTCGATCATCCAATCAACTAAAATTTAGAGTCCCATTCATGATTACTCTTGGCTCTAAACATTGATCACAGGTTCACCCATTTTGCGAACTTGTTGTAGTGCAATTTTATCCTCAGTGGGCACTAACATTTTCACTGTCGATAGGATGGAGTTTCAATGGGGGTAATCCATAAATGTTCTTGGCAACCCACAAATGGTTGAGAAAAGATTAAAATATTCGAGAAACCATTCATCTATCCATTACTGCGATCATAACCTAAGAAAATGCATAAATCAGTCAAATGTCAATGCAGAACATAAAGGGCATTCGTCAAAAGTCACATTTGTTTTGGTCTTCCTTGTTTTCGACAGCTGTGGTAGTACTATAGCCAAATATAGATGCAAACAGAAATAAATGTCTCTATACATGAAAGAGAGAGATAGCAGCTTTATACATAAATAGAAATACTAGATATGATATTTACATAGAAATATTGTTATGAAGCAAATATAAATATTTTACGAATAATAAAAAATTGTATTTTTTTACATATTCATATCTGCGTAAGTTGTGAGTTTTGAGTTCTACAGAGTTGAGTAAGACTACAACCAGTGTAGATCCATGTTAAATAATCAAAGAATTTATACCTCGAGAGATATGGTCACTCTCAGTGCTTGTCGTGTTTCTTGTTTCTCATAAGTTGGTTGTAGCTATCAATCAATTGAAATTATTCACATTTGCACATGCAATACATGTTTATGCCATACTAAATGGTATGCATTGTCATGTCACTATATGAACGAAATATAAATTTAACGTTGAAGGCATATATGTGAAACGTATGTCGACATCCTTATTTTTTTCCTTTATACAATGAACTTAATAGCAAGCAGGATCTTCACTTCTCTAATTGGTTTCGCCTGGCACTTTGCTATAAGAATAAATTCGGTTCAAGAGTTAGAACATTAATGTTGGACTAATATCAGAATTAATTGAAGAATTGCTGTCTCACTCTACAAGGTTTTAGCAGCCACTCAAAGACCTGGAGAGCTGGGAAAGACTTGGTTTCAAGGTACTGCTGATGCTGTTCGTCAATTTGCTTGGCTTTTTGAGGTATGGACTTAACTATTGACTATCAATTTTGTTTCCATAATTTTCTACACTTGAGGATTTTTAATCTAATCAATATACACATAATTTTAAAATATAGAATTCCATTTAATTACTTTATTTACTATTTTTATATAGATTTTCATCTAATAAATAAAGAGACAAATTTGGAACATCAGACTTTTTATTTATTTATTTATTTTTTGTACCAAGCCTTTAATCAACTAATTCTTCAGAAATTTGTTTGACATTGCCAAATTCAAGTGAAAGATGATGAGTGATACTCCATTAAGAGTGACAATTAATTCCAGAATCCAATCCAACCCCTTTCGACAACAAGAGTTGAGAACTCAACACAGCACTCATATTCTGAAAAGTTACTCTTTGCTATCACAGGCTTGGAATTGAAACTTTTTTCAGTAGGTTGTCTATGTCACTTGTTTCTAACTTGAGCTAACTTCAATCGAGTCTATATTGTGGGTTCTGAGTCCAAGTAGCTACGTACAAACTACAGGGACTTGTATCATTGCAAGACTGAATGACTGAATTCAAATAAAAAAATGTGAAATAGAGAAACTCAAATTGGGCTGGAAAATCCACTTTGAACTGGACTGTAAATTACATCACTATGAAATTTCTACAGGAAATCTCATGAAAAGTTGCCTGCACATTATTCAGTCACAATGGGATGTATTTAGAGGTACGCATGCACTTGGGAATCAGAGGGATCCACCTATTTGGCATAAATGGTCAAAGGATACAAAACTATAGTTGATATTGGAGATGATAGGATTTATATTTTATAATCTTAGTATAGAACTTTTATGTTAAGAGTGAGTTAATTAAACTAATTAATTAACACATGTTGATAAAGGTTAGAACATTTAAAGGTTAAATTAACTTCTTTGTTATGTTTTACCACAATCATTGTTGCTTGTATGAGTGATTCTCTTTATGTATCTTGTTACCTCTTCAACACGTATCTAAGTAGAAAAAGACCTAATCCCAGATGCAACCTTGAGGTAAGCTGAGGAGTGCTACTGTCACCTTAGTACAGTTCTCCTCTCACTTTTGGCCAGCTCTCTTAAGGCAAAGGAGGGTGTTGCTAGATGTGAACAATGAAATAAAATGAAGTCTAGAAGATATATCAATTGAGAGCCCCAGACTTAGTAAGTAAATTTTAATAATGATAAATGCATGATGCAAAGATTTACTTATGAAATACAACCAGTGAATTAGACCCAATTCAAGATATAATTTTGAAAGAGGATTCAACAGTTTATGTCATATTCCTAATGGAATTATTCAGCGAATAAGAGAAGCATGCACTAGACAATGGCAGAGAAATTTAAACAATACAAGTCACAAACACCCAACACATATTTTAGAACAGCAGCTGAGCCATTTTATTAAAATTCTGAACTGCATGGAGTACAAATAGCAAGGATTAAGTGCATCTGGGCCTGCATAAGCAAGTTGAAGCAAACCCAGGTGAGAGAGATGCCCCCAAAAATAGAAAACTTCGATTGAAAATGGCTTCTGCTTTGACCCAGAAATTGGCTGCTACTGCTACCTGAAAATGGTGCGAATCTCCCACTGAAGTGCTCGGAATTGTCTGAAAATGCAGCTGTAGCCTCTCCTAAAAATACTCCACCAAACTCGAAAAGAGGTTGGTCCAACTCACAGCTACCAGAAAACCCACAAAATGATGTGAACTGCTCAGTGAGACAGGCAACACGCACTTCTGGAAAGCAGCTGTTAATCCCCTCCAAATGGTACACAAAATCTGCCTCAACTGCTGGAAATTCTCCTACCAAATTTCCTCCTCAATTCCTGCCCCCTTCTCCAGCCAAAATTCCCTTGCTCCAAGCCCTCTGAAATTGCCCAGAAACTTTGCCTGCGCAACCCCTAAGAGACCAAAAATTGTGAAAATTCCAATATGGAATCCTATTGCAGCAACAGGTATTATTTACCCTAATTGTTGATTAATTTAACAATATATCTGTTGTGACAAATATTGAAATGAACACACTGCAACCTTCACAAATAAAATAATGCAGAAAAATAATGCGCTGGAAACTGAGAAATGCTAGCACACACATAAAATATGAGACAATTATTTTTGGACAAATGTCCTTGAAAAACCCAACTTTTGGAAAACAGGTGCAGCAGTGGGGTTTTTATTATTATGCAACAGTGAAAATCTGAGTACAATTTGGACGCCTGAAACTGGCAATCCACAGCAAGAAAATCTGGGCAAAATTATTGAAGGGAATTTACCCTTCCTCCACAAGCAATCCTGGTACAACTTGGTCTCTTGAAGCTTTTGCGTCAACCTCTGCATTGGACTGCGTAGTCACTATGAAGTCTATCCTCTGACTATTATTTGATGAAGTCGTTCTGCTTCTGCTGCTGAGAAATTCATCTCTTTGGCCCTCTGAAACCTCTGCCCGACATCTGGATATGAGAACGATTTTCTCTCTAGCAAATCGAACTGCTCTTTTTGAAGCCTCTGCGCAGAGCTTGACGTTGCCTCATTGGGATAACTCGGCCCTCTTGTTGTTGCCTCTCGGGATCTGGAAAACTTCATCCGGATCATTGTCCCTACCCCTCACTGCTTTGATCTCTACTTCTCTACGACAACTCACTGCTGCTACTCTGGAAATCGATCTGCCATGAAATCAAACTACTCAAGTGTCTTCTCCATCACCACACCGACCTCCTCTTATAATCCAATGTTGGAGCACCAACGACCAAGATTAAAACATAATCGATAGCTAGGATCATCTTTAGATCGATCCGTGTGAGTTTCTTGAGTATTCTCGCCTTATCTCAATTAACACTGATTAATTAGCCATATTCCCTAAGTTTATACTTAGGAAATATTTAAAAATTGGTTAATAATCTAATTGAGACACTTCTAGGCTGAATTTCCAGAAACGATTTCTAGGTTTTGGAGATCTTATGTATTCGAACCTCTCCACCCAATTTTGTGGCTATAACACACCCAATGCTACAAAAAACTAACAATCTCTCTTAGTGAGGAATGTGTTCTAGTGTTGCACACTCTGCGACAACACACTATCTCTGTATCATCTCCTGTCATGTTGTTGATGTTTGGTTTTTGCTGCCCACCTATAACAACCCATATCAAATTAAAGGAAACATAGGGATATTAGCATGCACGCGAGGCATGCATATGATAGCTACATATGCATGCATCGCCTGTACTGTACTAGTATACATATTGGTTAATGCTGATTTTGGGTAGCACCAAATGTGCTCTAGCTCCGAAATTTTGTGGAGGGCTAGAACACATGAGAACTCCAAGACCCAGAAATCGTTTGGAGAAATTCCACCTAGATGAGGAGTTATTAAAATAATTAGTATTTTTAATGGGTTCTTAAGTCTAAACTTAGGAAAATGAAAACATTAATGGGTATTAATAAGAATATGGGTCAGAAACTTCTAGTTCTAACTTCTAAGTCACGAGGATCAAGTTTGCTTTAATCTTAGCCGTTGATTAGGGACTTAATCTCAGCCATTGATTCATCAACAAGAAAAGTATAAGAGGAGGCTTGAGGATCAGTTGGAGATACACCAAGTTGATCGGTCAGTTCGATTTTTTTGGGGCGAGGTTTGTTGAGAAAGTCAAACAGGTGATTTGAGTTGCAGTAGAGGGGCAGGGATAGTTGGGGTTGGAGCATCTTCTCCGTGACCCCGAATACACAACAAAGAGAGGCAGAGATAAGCCAGAGGAGCTAGTGCAGACCAGGGACGCTGACGCTGGGCCAGGAGGATTGCTTGACGTAGTGCCAGCGCAGCGGAAGAGCTGTCCTCCTGCAGAAGTCCGAATTCAGCTATGGAGCAGCAGGATCAACCGAGAAGGTTGATGTCAGAGATCCAGGAGGCAGCGCAGAGCTGACGCAGAGTCTCAGAGTGCTCCACCCAGGCCCACGCAGCTATTGTGAAGGAGCAGCGCAGTTGTAGCAGGAGATAGTCAGTCCAGTTGCCGGATCGGAGGGATTTTTCTGGGTGAAGTGAGGTAATCTCACTTAGGTTTCTGCCAGTATATTTTATCTCTGTAACTGGATAACCGAGAGGGCATCCAGAGTTGTATTCAGAATTATTGCTTAATAATAGAAAACCCACATAGTTGCTACACTGGTTTTCTTGCATTGGGTTTTTGCTGGGACGTTTGTCCAAAAATAACGATGCCCCTTGTGTGTTTGTCTCATATCTATTTCAGTTTATGATCTGTATGTTAGTGTAGTTTGCAGTAGTGTTTTTCATTAGTGTTTAAATAGTTAAATAACTTGTTGAATGTAAAAACAAGTAGGAGATGATAAACCAGTGATTGCAGTAGGATTTTTGATGTGTAGATTTAGAAGTTTTCACATGGTATCAGAGAATTGCAGATCACAAGACACTGAAGGCATCAACCAGGAGATCCTGTGAATTTGTTGCAGAGAAGCAGTTGTCCTGAGTGACAACGCTGTTTCAGAGGCAGAGGAGTAGCTGAAGGACTGACGCAGAGCCAGAGAAGTGACACATAGGCTCACGCAGTATCTGTGTCAGCATTTTGAGCCTGTAGAGGGTGACGCAGTACCCGAGAGGAGCTCACGCAGTGACTACATCAGCTCTCTGGGCCAGTGCAGAGCCTGAGAGGCTCAAATCAGTTAATTGTCGGGGCTGGAGGAGAAGAGAAGATTCGATTAGTGGAGCTGGTGGGACATTGCTGCCGTTGGTGCAGAACAGTGTCTGCGGAGACAAAGCCAAGGTAGAGGGAGTCACTGCCTTGACATATTTCTAGACAAAGAAATCTAGATCCAGGTTGCAGCAGCAAATGAGGATTGGAGAGGAGTGATTCGACATTTGGCCGGAGGATTTCCGTGAAGGAAATCAAGACTCAAAGGGAGTCTAGAGGAGCTTGTTCCTTAGAGGATTTCTTGTGCCGAAGAAATCCAGATCCGAGTCTTGTTGGATTAACAACATGAGAGGGAGAAGAGAACCAATCCTATATTTGTTGAGCAGAGATGGCAGTCAATGGACTGAGGGATCAGGACAGATTGGATGGAGCATCCAATTTTGTCATCCGGAAGGCTAGGATCCTGGCAGTCCTAGACAAGAATCGCATCACGGACTATGCCTTGAAGGTAGTTGTTGTTCCAGTCGATGCTGATCCGCTGAAGAAGTACGAGGAGGCCCAGGAGAAGGCTAAATGCATGATTCTATACGGGGTCAAAGATCATGTGGTCCCACACATTGTTGAGAAGGAAGCAACAAGGGATATGTGGGAGACGTTGACAACCTTGTACCAGGGGACTTCCATTCAACGAAAGATGCTATTGGAGAATCAGCTGAGACAATACCAGATGCAGAAGGGAGAAGAGATCGATCCCTTCCTCCTCAGGTTGCAAGGGATTCTAGTCCAACTGACTTCAGTGGGGTCTACACTAGATCCTGAGTTCATGGTCAGGACTGCCCCGAATGCAGTCACCGAAGACTGGGAGACATTTGTCCAGAGTATCTTGGGCAGACCTTGTCTCCCTAGTTGGGAGGAAATGTGGGTAGCTCTTCGACAAGAAGAGATCAGGAGGTTGACCAAGGCAGGAAGTAGTGGCAGAGGAGCTCGGGTCAAGGAGGAGGAGGAGGATGCAGCTCTCGCATCATCGGGACAACATGGGAAACAGAAAAAGAAGAAAAATGATATATCCAAGGTCAGATGCTTCAAGTGTGGTGAACTAGGACATTTCGCCGCTTAGTGCACCTCGAAGAAGGGCAAGGAAGAGGCTTCTGACTCAAAGGTTGCTCCAGCAAAAACTGACAAAGAGGATGATGACAAGGATTGTGCCATGAGTGCTCATGCACCTCTGGAGAAGAGGTGGGGCGACATAGAGTTGGAGTTGTGAGAACTAGACCTTGGGCATGATCCTTGAGGTGCTCAAACACTTGGATCACATACGGCTACAGGAACCCTTAACGATAGTAGCAAAATGACAGGTGTCGGTTGGTGCGAGGTGTGATGGAGCAACAATGGCAGAGTTAGAGTGCTAAAGTTTGAAGCAACGCAGTGGATGTTGTAGCTGTGCGAGAAGCACAGAGCACAGATTAGCAACAAAGGTAGCTTCAAGCATCACGAGGCATCCATACTGACCAACATGCCAATTTTTGGGTGAAGTTTTAGTTACTTACTAATTAGTAACTGAGTTGCAGTGCAACAGTTAGTAGTGGCAGTGCTATGGACAGCATGATGCGGCATTTTGAGAATGAGTTGCAGTACAAATGTAGCAGTGACAGTGGCAGAGTCATAGGCAACAGTACAGGATGCAACAATGCAGTGGATGAAGGGCAACAGGCCAAGCATCAGCAACACAGAGGGCTGATGCAGGGGATTGGTGTAATACTTCTATTGAGAAGTATTTCTAGAGCACATTCCTCGCTAAGAGGGAGTGTTGATTTGGGTAGCATCAGATGTGCTCTAGCTCCAGAATTTTGTGGAGGGACTAGAACACATGAGATCTCCAAGACCCAGAAATCGTTTCGAGAAATTCCACCCAGATGAGGAGTTATTAAAATAATTAATATTTTTAATGGGTTCCGAAGTCTAAACTTAGGAAAATAAAAACATTAATGGGTGTTAATAAGAATATGGGTGAGAAACTTCTAAGTCACGAGGATCATGTCTGTTTTAATATTAGCCATTGATTAGGGACTTAATCTCAGATGTTGATTCATCAACATGAAAAGTATAAGAGGAGGCTTGAGGGTCAGTTGGAGATACACCAAGTTGATCAGTTAGTTTGATTTTCCTGGGGCGAGGTTTGCTGAGAAAGTCGAACAGGTGATATGAGTTGCAGCAGAGGGGCAGGGATAGTTGGGGTTGGAGGATCTTCTTTGGGACCCCGAATACATAGCAGAGAGAGGTAGAGATAAGCCAGAGGAGGCAATGTAGACCAGGAGGCTGACGTTGGGTCAAGAGGGCCCACACATTGCTTGACGCAGTGCCAACGCAAGGGAAGAGCAGTCCTCATGCAGAGGTCTGAATTCAGTTAGGGAGCAGCAGGATCAGCCGAGAAGGCTGATGTCAGAGCTCTAGGAGGCAACACAGAGCTGACACAAAGTCTCAGAGTGCTCCATGCAGACTCACACAACTGCTGCGAAGGGGCAGCACAGTTGTAGCCGAAGATAGTCAGTCCAGTTGCCGGATCGGAGGGATTTTTCCAGGTGAAGTGAGGTAATCTCACTTAGGTTTCTGCCAGTATATTTTCTCTGTAACTAGAAGCCGAGAGGGCATCCAGAGTTGTATTCAGAACCACTGTTTAATAATAGCAAACCCACATAGTTGCTACACCGGTTTTCTCGCATTAGGTTTTTGCTGGGACGTTTGTCCAAAAATAACGATGCCCCTTGTGTGTTTGTCTCATATCTATTTCAGTTTATGATTTGTATGTCAGTGTAGTTTGCAATAGTGTTTTTTATCAGTGTTTAAATAGTTAAATAACTTGTTGAATGTAAAAACAAGTAGGAGATGATAAACCAGTGATTGCAGTGGGATTTCTGATGTGTAGATTCAGAAATTTTCACAGTTAATATCATTAAAATGTGTCTATATTTAGGATAAAAAATTAACTAGTAAAATAAATACCTAACTTACAAAACCATAATGGGGTACTTGACCATAATATATGTATATAATTCTATTATATAAAATTAAAAATAAATGCAATATATTAAACAAAATACAAAGGAATTATTACACATATATTAATATTTTAACAAAACAAACTATATATAAAATGAAAAGAAATAACATATAAAAAAAGTATATCTATGTATTAAAGAATGAGTTAAAATAGAGCCATAACATTATTAAAAAAAAGTATAACTTAAAATATGCAAAAGCACTATAACATAATAAAAAGGGCATATGAAGGGAAGTAATGTTATTAAGTCGGCAACCCCTTCCACCAACTTCTGAAGTTATCCAATTCGAAGCGGTGGAGTAACCTCCCCAGTATAAGAGGAGGTAAGGTACTATAAAGGAGGGAGGGGAAAAATTCTGATACAGAGGGAGTTGGAGGAGAAATTTTGGGTAATTGATAGAGAGACAGTAGGAAATTCTCACAGGGTTACTGATAGAAGGCATTCTAAGCTCAATTGTTCTTGAAGTTTTGGGCACGGGGGCCAAAGCACCTTGAATTTGAAGTACTTTGGAGCTGGGTACTAAAGGTGTGCTTAGTTTGGCAGGGAGGTTTTGGTCGTTTTGGTAACACAGCAGGAGTAAGAGTCACACAGAGCAGATATTCAACCATAGAACTCTAGAGCAATTGTCAGAAACACCATCGGACAAAATTCCAAGTAAGTACTATCAAATGAATAATTAGATTTTGAATTCTTTGTTTAATCTGAATAACAATTTGTTAAATTATGCTAATAAAAAATTAGGGTTTTTTCTGAGTAGTAGTTCCATTAAACTTTGTAAATTGTGTACCTTACACCGCTAACCACTGTGCAAACTTTGATATACGTTGCATTTGTGTTGCTGTTGACATTGCCATACTACTGGCAACACTGCATCTGCGCTGCAACTCCCTCTCATCTGTTGTCACTGCAACTGCAACATTTGCAGCTGAAAAGCATCCAAAATATTGAATCAATTGTGTTCGGTATGATGCATCTGTCTTCCAAGTGTCTTACTGCTACTAGCATCTTGCACTGTCACTAAAGAATCTGCACTGCTTCCAACTCTACACTGAGACACCTACTCTGCTATCAACACTGCACTTTGCTCCCCAACATCTGACTGCTACTATACTCCGCAACTGTCACTTTGGTACTGACCGCATCAACTGCCACTGATCCATCCTGCTACTGTATATTGTTGGCCCCCTGTAGCCAGGTCGACTCCTCAAGGACATTGCCCAATCTCTGTAGTTCTTTGGGGCTACAACACCAAATCTCCCCACCTCACTCCTAGAGGTATATCTGAAAAACATCGCGAAGTCTTCCTCCAACCTAGAGGACACCCTGTTGATCTCTGCTGACGCTGCCTACTGGTCATGCTTCTCGTCCTTGTCTCTCTTCCTCAGAGGATACTCGGTACTGTAGTGGCCAAGCTCACCACACTTGAAGCACTTGACCTTTGATAGGTCCTTCTTCTTCTTTCTCTGCTCCCCTTGCCCCTGACTGGGACCCTTTGATGCGAGGGCCACATTCTCCTCCTCTTTCACCACCTTCAATCTGCTACTGTTGCTGCCACTAATAGAGCTCTTTAGCATAGCTCATATCAACTCCTCCTTCTGCAAATTGGCCCATATCCTGTCCCACTTTGGTAGCCTATCTATGCCCAATATGCTTTGGACAAAGACTCGCCACTCTGCTGAGACACTATTGAGTGCCAATTGTGAAAATTCCTAGACTTGAAGGAACCCCTACCGC
>APFE030940757.1:261865-294949 GCA_000404065.3 Pinus taeda
TACCTATTATTATTTTAATTTCTGTAAGTTTAGACTTAGGAATCCCATTAAAAATATTAATTATTTTAATAAAATAAAATCTGGGTGGAATTTCACCAAACGGTTTATGGGTTCTTTAGAACTCATGTGCCTTAGCCTTTCCACCAATTTTCAAGGCTAGATCACTTTCGATGCTACCAAAAACTAACACTCCCTCTTAGCGAGGAAAGTGCTCTAGCAACAATGTCCACTTGCATGTTGCTCTGTTTCTTAAGCACTTCCTTTCTGCATTGTTGCTGCTACCAACACTGTGTTGTTGTTGCTATTGTACTGCTGGCCATGGCACTGCCACTGCCATTGCTACATTTGTACTACAACTCCCTCTCAAATTCTGCATTTGCTATGTTGCGAGCACTGCCACTTTTAACACTGCATCTGTACTGCAACTCAATTACTGAGAGAAGTAATTGAAAAACATCCAAAATTAGTCGAACTTAACTATGTTCAACATAATACAATGAATGTTGGAATCTGACTGCTGTTGATTCTGAATCCTTACACTGATGCTGGCTCCTACACTGTGCCAACTGCACTGCTGCCAACCTTGCTCTGCGCTGTGTTGACCACTACGTGTTAGCGACCCATAGCAGTACACTCCCTTTCTTCACAAAAGGGATAGCGCTTGATCAAAGTGTCCATGCCATTCGACTATCATCATTAGACTGATCATGTTATATTGTAAACCCTTTCTGCATGTGTAAATTGTAAATAAACTTCGCAGATCTGTCTCGTGTATGTAATTGCCTAGGTAAACATAATTTTCTGGTGACGATCTACATTCTGGAAGGTTTTTTGTCTCACCGACGCAGGGTCGGCAGAGTTTTCCTTCAGCCTTACCCCAAAGCTGGAATGGATTTTGTCACTAGAATGTTAGGGGAGTCCTAGTGTGCTAGATCGAGACTATGTAAAAGTAATTTGGGAATAATCCTAACTATTTGGTTAGATTATTTTATTACAAATTGCTTGATCTGCTAGATTGTATTTGTGTCGCAGAAATAGGTAGTCTGTGAGGGTCTTGTTCAAATGGGTTTTCCCCCTTGAGATGTAAAAAATGTAAAAAGAAAATTATGATGTAAAATGTCTTGAGGGTTAGGAAAATAATTTATCCCCTCATAGGTCCATCCTAGGTAAATTTAAATTTTCTAGAGGTAAAATTTGTGGATCCTTTAAAAAAAAATTAAGTCTTAACTGGTCCTTGGACTAAGGTTAATTGATTATTTTGCTAAATTTTATGTCTTAGGTCCTTGGGGTTAAGTCAAAGTCAAAGTTTTGAGGAAATAAATGCAAAATTTTAATTTTTGAATATATTAAAATGCATTTAATTGAAAAATTCGAAATTTCCTCAATAATTTAAAATTTCGACGGATGAGATTAAAAGAAATTTTAATCCTCATTAACGGTCGAGATTGCTTTGATGAGGATCACTCGAACTAGCCGTTGGAAGATTTATCTTTAAATAGGAGGTCATTTGTAAGTTGAGATCATTGGATCTTTGATCGTGTACTAAGAGAAAAGCTCTCTCTTGTAATCTTTTTTATGAGCAATAAAGAAAGACTTTGGGGTTAACTTCCGCTGGTGTTAGTCTTCATGGAAATGCTGTAAGATGTATTATTTTCATGCATATATTTATTTTTGGCCATTGATATAGCTTTCTAAAGAGCGATTTGAGTACAGGTATCTTGCTCAGTTGCTGGGGTTTGAATGGTAATTTAAGTTTTGAATATAATAGTAGGTATCTCTATTAAATCTGAATTTTATTATTGTTTTCTCGCTCTATGTTGATGACTGAATCGAGTTTTGCAGGAGAATCCTTGATTATAAGTTCATTCGGCGTTCGGGGAAGTTCTTAGCTGAACCAGCCAACTCTCGATCCACGTTTTCTGAAGAGCCCAACTTGATTTTTTATCCCGGGCTTATGATAAGATATTTTTATGGGTGATGCATGAAGGATTTCAAGCTTAGTACCTCCTCCAAAATTCAAAAAATTTTAATTTTTATGTGCTAAATTGTCAGATCTGGCTGTTGGGAGCCATAGATCATCAGATCTGGGAGCGGAGTCGGATTCACATTCCCTATATCTGATAGATCTGCCATTTATGTACATAGATTTGTAATTTTTTTTATTTTTCTGACTTAGGGTTTCTGGGGTTTCATTTTTTTGGGTATATCGGAATTCTGGGTGTTTGTTTTTCAGGAGCATGTTGCAGATCTGAAGGTGAAGTTTTATTTTGAAGCCATATCTAGGCCCTGGAGGGTAAGATTTGGCCTCAGAAATAGCTTTTGCAGGAGCATTCTTTCTAGAGTTTGACGGTTTGAAATTTTTTTAAATCTGGAAATTTTGTGAAGGTTTTAAGGTCAAATCTGAACCAAGTGGATTAAATATTTATCTGAAAATTTTTCTGTAAGGGTTTCATTCCATTTTTTTTTTTAGTTTTTGGGTGTTTGTTTGCTACTTGGGGTTTATTCGATTTTTTTTTTTTTTTTGAAGCTGGAACCCTCACTCGCTCATCTCTCCCACAACTACATTGTTGTTTTTCCAGTTCTGCCCTATGCACATCCTTCATCCTCTTACATCATTCCCTCTTCCAAATCTTCGTTGGCTGCCACAACCCTGTCCATTCTCCATAAATTCGTCCCACTGCATATCCCCGCAGCTAAGTCCCTCATCCTTCATCCTCTTTGCCTGCGTCGTTTCCTCACGCAGCGTCATTTCCCCCCTTTGCTGCGTCCATTCCAGCTCCCACGCAGCTCTACAGTCCATTCCTATGCTACCCACATCACTTAGTTATCCTGCGCGTAGTGTCCCTCAACCCCTGTTGCCAGACCATCTCAGCAAATGAACGCTGCCAGAAAATCGTAACCCTCTCCTTGCCAGCTCCCTTTCTCCTTCACGCGTCCTTGATCTGCTGCTCCACTTCCCTCGGCTGCTTGTCCTCTACACGTAGCCTCCTCCAAACGTTGCTCTGCTCATAACCCTTGTAGCCATTTCATCCTCCGTCCAGCTTTCCCTTCCTACGGATTCATCATCTGCTGCTTTCTCCTACACGAAATCTCTTTCCTCGCTGCCTTGGACTTGCATAAAACCCCATCCCCTCATCCGTGTATCCTCCATCTCCATGCTGCCTCATTTCTTTGCGCCGTCCATCCTTCTCGAAAACCCTTTCCGCCGTCACTCCTGTGTACAAAAAACACTTCAAAATAATTCGCACAAGACTTTTTTTATCTTATTTGCATCAGTTAGGGTTAGGGTTATGATGTATACTATGTCACAGGGTTCGGCAAACTTGAAGCTTCAGGTTCAAAATTTGGTGAACCTGAAAAAAAAATTTGAAGTTCGTTCAAGTTCGCCGAACCTGAAATTCGAACCTCAAGTCGAACCTGAACCTCATCGAACTTCATCGAACCTCAACGAACCTCAACGCGAACTTAAACGAATTTTTTGATGTTCGACGGTTTTCTTGACGGTTTTATTTGGCTGTTTAGAAGAAAAACCAGGGGTTGCATAGCATGTTGCTATTAGATAGATACCCTTAAAACGTAGGCGTGAAGACTTGCAAAGCGAGATTTGTGGCAGCAAAATTTTAGAAAACCCAGATCTTGTGTTTGTAGACTTATGTAAGTTACGGAGCATTCTCTTGGTTAATCTCGAGAAGAAGCACAATGACCGAAGATATATGCAGTTTAGTTATTATGTATTTTGTTGAGTTGGTTTTAGTACATAGAGAATACTGGCTCTAGAAGAACTTGAGCTAAATTTAAATTTTGAACCAATATGTATTTGTTACGAAAATATGAAAAATGCTTCTAAAAGTATGGTTTGAGTCTCACATTTGGTCAAGTGTTTCAGTGAGACAAGGCTAAGAGCCTACCGCTAACTTTTTTGCTTGTAAAAGGAAAAATATTCGACAGCATGATGGCGTAAAAAGTCACAATGATGAGTTATTATTGTGAACAAATGGACCACCATGACAGTGGGGAAGGTATACGCTTGCTCGACATGGATGATTATGTAATGGAATTAAGGAATTCTGGAATTTCGAGGGAACTTTGGAATCATGCCTATATGAGTCTGACTACATCTGTATGGAGATCTGTGACAAAAGAGGAATAGCTAAGTCATTACCATGTTTTTGTTAACATCTTTAACTCTAACTCCTGGCAACAAAACTTTGATCTTGAATAAAAATGAAAAGTGCTTTTTCATGTTAAGGCGGTATTTGAGTCATAACACTCACTAAAGTGTTGTTAGGAGTCTGAGTCTTAGAAGAGTCATAGTTAATGTTATGACCTAGATTGCCCATAGGTTTGTTATAGAAGTAGTTAAATAGCTTATCATATAAACTCCACAAAATATTCTAGAATATTTATGGCGATAGATTTATTTTAAGAGTTGTTATCCATTCTACCTTTTAATTAAATTCATTAATTAAAAAATATGCTTTATGAACATGAGTTATGATTTTTTGAGTTTGTGGTATGAGTAAGCCATGACAAAATCTCCATGTAGAGTGGAGTTGATTCTCTATAATTACAATTTTTGTTGCATGATTTTTTTAATATTTATGTCTAACTCATATATTATTTTTTTAATTATAATAATAATAGGCATGTTTATTGTAGAATAGAGTTTTAGAATTTTAACGTAATTATGAATAGTTATTAGCTGGATAGTAGGAATAAATATTCCTATTCGCATAATTATATTTTAATATTAACAAATTTATATTGGCCATTTTTATTTTTTTATTATTATGGGTTATTTTTATTTTTATTTTTACGAAGTTAAAATGTTTGACTTAGTCAAAATATTAAACCTTACATTACAACATCTCTACCATATTGGGTTGAGAGGCGTAATAAATTTAAAAGTAATTTAATAAAAAATATTTGAAAGTTATCTATCAATGTTATTAAATAGTATGTTAATTTATTCTTGTTGATTAAACTGTGATAAAAAATAAATGTTGTAGCCCAATGAGGCTACAATTTTTCTCAAAAACAAAGGAAATTTTGGCTGGATTTTGAGAAAAACAAAGGAAGTTTTGGCTGGATTATAACTATTTGGCAATGGTCTTAATGACTTCCTTATAATATTAGGATTAATGATGACTCACTAGATGAGCCAAATGATGGAATTCCATGTGTTGATGACTTTGATGATATTATGACTTTGATGATATTTAAAATTTTGAAATTTGAAGATGTCCTACAATGATGTGTATGTTTAAATTTTGATCATGTTTTGATTATGTGATTTTTAAAAGATTACTAGTATTTGACATTCATTTAAATTTTGAAGACTGAAAATTATGTCATTTCTTTTTGCAAACTACTATTGTGTATGTTTACATTTAACTAGATGTTAGAATGATTACATTATTCATGTATGTTACTAAAAGAATTTGTATTCATGTTGTTTATGGATTGATTTTGAATTTTCTATTTTTTTTGTCATATATATAATATATATATATTGAAAAATATTATGTCGACCTAATGCGAACCTCATTCTTAATATCGGAAATTTGAATTTCGAATCGAACTTATCGTTGTCGAACTCGGATTCGAACTTGAACCGTGTGACATAGATGTATATACGTTGGTTTAGTAAGATTGCACATATTAGTTTCATAAATTTTAACTTAGGGCTTTAGCAAAAAAAAAAAAAAAATTAAAAATTGCTTTAGTTATTTTTTTTTTATTTTATTCACCTTTTACTTTAATTTTTTGTTTAAAAAATCTAAAACATTTAAAAATCATTTAAAAAAAATTAAAAAATCTAAAATATTTAAAATCCTAAACATTTAAAAAATCATAAAAAAATTTAAAACTTTGAGAAAATTTAAATGTGGCCCATGGCCCATTAAAATTTTTGTTTTAGGCCCTTTTCATTTTTCCGTTGCATTAAAAGTTTTTTCAGTTACCATTAAACATTATTGCCTTAGGAATAATTAAAATTTAAATTTGGAGTTCTTTAGTGTTTTTTTTTTCCAAAGAAAAAAACAAACTTTTTATACATAGTAAAAAGTTTTAAGTACATGCTGCAGCTCCTTTTGCTGTATAGTAAACCATCATAACACCTGCTGAGAAGCTATTCTTCCTCCCCTTAAAAGAGAGTTCTTTGGGTCATGTCGAGCCTCCTCTAATGAGGAAAACAGCTCCCTTTCTTAGTGAGATCAAAAAGAGTCAAAACAGTTTTACAATTTTGCAGATAAAGACATTTTCTGGCATCATTTTCTGGGCCTCCTCTATCGAGGAAAACAACCCACAACAAAAAAACAAGAGAAGGGCATTGCTAACATAAAAGACTAGGAACAGGTTTCAGTAGGACAGAGTTTCAGCTGTAAGCAAAAAAAGCGAAACTAGAAAGACCCTTGCTGCTATGCTGAGGCGAGCTGCCTGTGAGGAGGCTGGTCTGAGTGGTGAACGCCTCCATTGATTTCCTCCTCTATTCTCCAGCTGCCCAGATCTTGTTGTAAACCTTCTTTAGAAAGCTTGTCTGCGTCTTCATTGCGTTCCCTATAGATATGATGAATGGAGAATGTGTTAAAAGATAGTTTTAATTGCTCTATTTCTTCTAATAAAGGAAGCAAAATATAATTTTGGCATCTGATTTGATCATTTGCCCATTTGATCACATTTAATGAATCCCCAAAAATCTGAACTGTAAAGATGTTCCTGTGGATCAGCCAGCATAGGAGAAGTTTTAGAGCAGATAGTTCAGCATAGTTATTCGAGCCATTGCCTAGTCCTACAGAGGCTTTTAGAGAATGACTTTTTGTAATATGAATGATTAACCCTGCTCCAGCTTTGTTATTTTGAGAGGCTCCATCAAAGTACGCCCAAGGTACTCCTTCCTTGATCTGTCTAGGCATCCTTTCTTCCTCAGACTCCGGAATATTTGAGTAAATTGTGGTACTCTGAATGGCAATTGCTTCCACTGAAGATTCCTTGTCCTGAAAAATGGCTCTGTTTCTTGCAATCCAAACGCCCCAACAAATGATAGGAGGCAGATTTCTCAACTTCCAAGTTTGATTTGAGTGCCACCATTTATGCCAAACTTCTGATATATTATTCCCTTCCCAGACTATTGGTGCCTGAATAATCTTCTCAACCTCCTTCCATACTTTGTTAACTATATGACAGCCAACAAAAAGGTGCAATATTGTTTCACAGTCATTTTTACACAAAGCGCATCTTCCTGGACCTGATTTAAATCTGGATTGCAGAATGTCCCATGTTGGGACTTTACCTTTTAAAATACACCAGAAAAACAATTTTGCTTTTGCAGGGCACTTTAACTTCCATATTGACTTTGCCCACCATTCAGGGTCTCCCCAACCCTTTTTTGTCATGAGAAACTTATATCCAAACTTTGGAGAGTAGTTTCCTGAATCTGCGTGAGCCCAAAACAACTGATTTGGTTTGTCTTTCAACCTTACATTCGATCTGGAGAGTTCTTGAATATAAATCTGCCAATCATTCCACCATCGGGGATGAAGGTCCAAATCCTCTCTTGATTTCCACGCTTGTCTCCAGATAGTTGAGTGACCAATTTTTTCTGCCTGATTTAGGAAAGAAATTCCTTTGAGCTCCAGCTGCCTAATCAGCCCTGGAGGTAGTGCAAAGTTCTCATTACAACCCACCCAAGGGTCTCTTCCTATTCGAATGCTTTCACCGTTCCCAACCTGCCACGATAATCCTTGTTCAATAGCTTTGAAAGCATCTAAGGTCGCCTTCCAGACTATTGACACATTGCCTCCTTTTTTATCTGGATTCCTTATCCAATTCTCAAGGGGAGTGGGATCAATGTATTTACGTTTCACCACTTTTGTCCATAGGTTGTGCATGTTAATGATCCTCCATCATGATTTCGCTGCCAGGGAGGACCCAAAAGCTTTGATGTCTTTTATTCCCCAACCTCCCCATTATTTTGGCCTTGCCACTTTTTCCCATGCAATCCAAGGTAGCACTGAGTCTTCCTTTGCTCCAGCCCATAGAAATCTGTTACAGATTCTTCTTATCTTCCCCAGAATCCCTTTGGGAACCCAGGTCAGCGCTACCCAATAAACAGGGATTGCTAGAAGGACTGATTTTGCCGAAATTTTTTTCTCTAAACATGATTTAATAAGAGTTAACCTTTCTGCTCTGGAGAGCGACTTAAAACTCCAGTGAGAAATTCTGGCCTCAATCTTTGCTATCAACCAATTCCGGTCCTGTTTCCTATAGGTATCTGGTTTCAGCCAAAAACCTAGGTATTTGAAGGGATCCCCAAGCTTCTGTACATTAAAGGGAAGAACAGAGGTAATGTGGCTTTCCTCCTGTCTATTAAAGTCGTCCAGAATGAGCTGCGATTTCCTGAAATTTACTTGCATCCCAGTTTCTTTCATCAAGAGCTCAAGAATTCTCTTAATCTCTTTTATTTTTGCCTGGTTTCCATTACTGAAAGAGTAAATATCGTCAACAAAAAGCAGATGCGTGATGCATAAATTAACTGCAACCTCCAGCCCTTTAATTACTCCTTCCCTTTTGGCTTTCAGGATAAGCTGGCTCAACCATTCTGCTACCAGAAGAAAAAGCAGAGGGGACAAAGGGCAACCTTGTCCCTTTGAAAAAAGGAGAGGCAGCTCCGTTTATAAGAACCGCATAATTGGCGCTGTTGATACATCCCATAATCCAATTTATAAAATCAATTTTAAAGCCCAGATGTGTTAACAACATTCGGAGATAGGTCCAACTGGTTCTGTCGTAGGCTTTTGACAGGTCGATTTAACCACCGCTCCTTTTCTTTTCCCCAATTTTACACTATGAATTGTCTCCTGAGCCACTCCTATGGCTTCATGAATTTGGCGCCCTTCCAGGAAACCAAACTTTTCGTTTGAGATGCATCTAGACAGAATTGGCTTTAATCTGGAAGTGATCAATTTTGCTATAATTTTATAAAAGCTGTTACATAATGAAATGGGCCTAAAATCTTCAAACGAGTCAAGGTTTTCTTTCTTTGGAATGAAGGCTATGAATGTTGAGTTAAAAGGCGCATAAACCATACCTTTTCTTCTGGACTCTTCGATTACTTTTGTTAATTCGGAACCAATCTGATCAAAGAAATGCTGGAACAGTTCTATTGGCCACCCGTCAGGCCCAGGACTTTTATCTTTGGCCATGGATTTAATGATACTTTCCACTTCTTCAATTGTAACTTCACCCTGGAAGCCCTCAGCTTCATCTTCCTCCACATAACGGGGAAAGCACTGAGCTGTATTGATAACTTTTGCTAATGTAATCTCTCCTTGCTCAGAGAACAGCTTTTGAAAGTAGTTCCTCCCCATGATCGAGAGGGCTTCAAAGGTATTAGCTTCTCTTCCTTACTCATCTTTTAGCTTCCATATGGTATTCATTGTCTTTCTTCCTTTGGTGTAATTGTGAAAAAAAATTGTATTTTTGTCTCCAGCTGATAGCCAAATTGCCTTGCTTTTCAAACTCCATTCCTCTTCTCTATCCAAGAGGATTTGACTTCTTTGCCTTTCTAATAATAGTATTCTATCCTTCATCTCCTGAGATTCGTAACCATTTGATTCGGGATTTTCCAATTCCCCAAGCTCCATATTGATAATGTTTAAGGCTTCATTTTGATTCTGCTTCCTTTTTTTTGCCCAAACCACTGTGGCCTTTTTCAGCCTTTTTAGGTTTTCCATAAACAGGAAACTCTTATCTTCCATGGTATCCCTACTTGGTGTTGGCAAGATTCATTAAAGAGGATCTGAAAGGATTCCTTTTGTATCCATGAAACATTGAATTTAAAAGGTGCTGCCGGCTTCAGAGGAGGCTTAACTAGCTTGAGTAACACTAGGAAATGGTCCGAATTTCCCCCTTCTCCTACCCATTGTCTGAATACCGGAATTCTGGAGGCTAGATCTTCACTCAGAAAGAATCTATCGAGTCTTTTAGCTATTCTAGCTTCTCCTGTTCTACGGTTTCTCCATGTAGGTTTCAGCTTAATCATGTTTGCCTTGATCAGGTTATGCGATGAAAAAGCATTCAAAAAGAACTCTGATAGAGGGTCTTCTCTGATTGTAGGCCCCCAAGCCTCGGCAATCCCAATGGAAAAATTAAGATCACCTCCTATCACCAAATTCTGATTTTTCATCACTGCTTTAACCAGGAGGTTGTTCCAAAAAGAGACTCTCTCCTGACATGGCCCATATATGTTTACAATTAACAGAGGAATGTCAAAATCAAATGTCACGACTTCTATCCCCAAAACATTAGTCATCCCCCATATATTGATGAGTTTCATTCTTCCTTCTCTGAAACCTGTGACTAGGCCTCCTGAGTGACCACTGGAGTCCAGTGCTTGAAAGTGCCACCCCGGAAGAATGGAGCCCAAAGATGACACCACTTCCGAACTTAGGCCTAATGTCTATTGCAACATGATTACTTTTGGATTATAACGCTGGAGCTCCTTAGTGTTATTAAATGCATTTCTCATGATTTTTCTATGGTCAAGGTGCGATAAATCATATTGGTTGTTCTAGATCTTGTCATTAACAGTAATTATTTTAAATCTAGAATATCTTGTGTGATATGGTGTTCGGCATTTTTATGGATTATTTATGATTGTCACTTTTCGTCACATATTGAAAATCGATCTGGATAGCTTGTTTTATTGATGGTTGATTCAAATATAGAAGGCACTAGTCTAAAATTGTTTCTATCTTGTGGTCGTGTCTTGTTTACTTTGGCGTTTAATCTATCAATCTTATTTAATCATTTAAATTCATCAAGTTATCCATTTTTAAAATCTCCTAGAGTCTGTTTTTCACTGGCTATCCTCATCTATTCGCCTAGGTACTACTCCCCTTGACTTACCTAGGGGAGAGTCTAAGCGAAGTGAGTAAGGATCAAGAGTGACAACCCTTACTTTGAGCGTTGTCGCGCTGCCTAGACATTTTGTGTGACAACATTTTTGGCGCTGTTGACGAGGACTGATTTATTGGGCTTGGGCTTTACGACATTCATCATTCATCATTCATCTTTCTATCATTCATTTGAGTTGGCAATGACAACAGTTTTTGGCCTTGGTTTCTCGACATCGTTTTAATCATCTTAACTTTTCCGCCATTCATTAGTCTGTCAAGTGACATAACGTTTCCTGGCGTCATTTGATCTTTTCATCACCCTATCTTTCGTCATCTCGTTAATCGTTTCATCTCCACCTTTAGAACCTAGACTTTTCGGTTCGTTTCTTGTTTGGGTGGCGACTCCACTTCTTCCATTTATTATTTCCCAGACAAGAAGCCCCCCTTATATCTAGTTGTTTGTTGTCTTTTGGACCCTTGAGTTAGATTCATGTTCAGGTAGCGACTCCACTTCTTTCATTTCTACAAGAATTTCTACTAGAAGCTCCCTTCTTGTGGATCTCTTGATTTCTTGAGCAGAGGTCTCTCTCTATCATCCATTCGATCCCTCATTATTCATCATGGATTATTCGTTTACCCCGTGTCACTTTACTAATGTTCTCCATGAGATTCCGGAAAACACCATTCATAAATTTTCTTTGTTCTCAGGTGGTGATTCAGTCGCTGTTAGAAAGCATCTATGCAGGTTTTCTCGTATATTGCTCATATATTGTAGTTCTCCCCAGTATGATCATGAAGATGTAAAAATGCGTCTATTTGTCTTTTCTTTAGAGGGTGATGCTTTGAATTGGTTTAATAATTGTCCTGAAGATTCTTTCACTTCTTTACAAGACATCGTTCATGCTTTTAAAGATAGGTATGGTTATCAAGATAACTCGCCTTATGCCCCTAAAATTCTGCAATAGAATGAAAGTGATTTTGTGAAGGATTCAATTGTCGACGAAAGATTTCAAGACAATTCTCCATATCAGAATGTGCCATCCACCTGTACCGTTGCAGATCAAATCCATAATAGTGGAAAAGCAGGAACAAGTTATCAAAGCAGTGTTGACAAAGAAAGGGAAAATGAGAAGCAGATTATAGAAGAACTAATGCGGCTGGTAAAAAATATGGAGCTGAATCAAGAAAAATTTGTAACTGATTACGTCAAGGATATGAAAACTTTATACACCCACCTAGAAAAACATGATAAGGAGATGGAAATCATGAAAGCTTATCATGACAGGGAAATTAATTCTATGCAAAAAAATTTATTAACTGTGGATGAAGAAATGACCATCATGACATTTGATTATAATAATCAGTTGGCTACCATGCAAGCAAATCATAAGAAAGAGATAAATTTTATGCAACATTGCTTGATGACCATAAAGGCAAAGAATGAAAAAGTAATAAAAGATATGGAAGTTAGTCAGATATGTCTTCAGAATAAGTTATTGAGCATGGAGGAAGACTAGGCTAGGGAAATCAGTGCCATGAAGGTTGAACACTCTAGCCAGGTGGATGCCATGACAATACAGGTACAGAAATTTCAGCATCGGCCAGAGGATGAAAGAAACAAGGAGACGTCAATAGATCAGAAGCCTCCTTACCTGCTGCAGCAAGCTTCATCTTATTATGAGGAGGTCATTTGCTCTATTGAAAAGTGGCTAATTCAAGGTGACCTGGATAAAATTGAAAACGATAAAAATCAGATGCAAAATGAAGAAAGACATGACACACATATCTTACATACTTCATTTGAGAGTTTTGAAGCAGAATGTTCCACGTCATCAGTGATACAGCTTGCCACAAATAAAAAACGTAAGAGAAAGAAAATTAGAAAGCGATTTGGTGCATTAGATGGCCGCAAGGAGTTTGATTTTCGGATAGGAAAAGGTCCTACCATATGCGGAATCAGACATGGCACATCCGAGAAACAACTGAGAGATTTGCCTGAAAGCAGGCAAATACTCAGTGTACGCTATATTGAATGCATCTGATGCCATGGGGCATCTTTGTATTGTATCTCTAACCTTATGCCCTGTTATTTCATTTTGTAGTTAGATTTGGTTTTGCATGTTGTTAGACTAGTCAATAAATGAAGAGCTTATATCTTTCCTGTGCTTAATGTTATATGATGATTTTTGGATGAACGCTACTTATGTTATGTTGTGTGTTGCGTGAATGTAGATTATGGATTCTCACATTCCTACAGTGCAGCAACGTGTCCCCAAGTAGAGCTAGATGTTGACCACTATGTGTCAACGACCCATAGCAGTACACTCCCTTTTTTCACAAAAGGGATAGCGCTTGATCTACGTGTCCGTGCCGTTCAACTATCATCATCAGCCTGATCATGTTATATTGTAAACCCTTTCTGCATGTGTAAACTGTAAATAATCTTAGTAGATCTGTGTTGTGTACGTAATTTCCTAGGTAAACCTAATTTTCTGGTGACGATCTACATTCCGGAAGGTTTTTTGTCTCACCGACGCAGGGTCGACAAAGTTTTCCTTTAGCCTTACCCCAAAGCCGGAATGGATTTTGTCTCTAGAATGATAGGGGAGTCCTAGTGTGTTAGATCGAGTCTATGTAAAAATAATTTGGGAATAATCCTAAATATTTGGTTAGGTTATTTTATTACAAATTGCTTGATCTGCTAGATTATATTTGTGTCGCAGAAATGGGTAGTCTGTGAGGGTCTTGTTCAAATGGGTTTTCCCTCTTGAGATGTAAAAAAGGTAAAAAAAATCATGATGTAAAATGTCTTAAGGGTTCGAAAAATAATTTATCCACTCATAGGTCCTAAGTCCTAGGTAAATTTAAATTTTCCAGAGGTAAAATTCGTGGATCCTTTAAAAAAAATTAAGTTTTAACTGGTCCAGGGACTAAGGTTAATTGATTATTTTGCTAAATTTGATGTCTTAGGTCCCTGGGGTTAAGTCAAAGTCAAAGTTTTGAGGAAATAAATGCAAAATTTTAATTTTTGAATATATTAAAATGCATTTAATTGAAAAAATCAAAATTTCCTCAGTAGTTTAAAATTTCGACGGATGAGATTAAAATAATTTTTTATTCTCATCAACGGTCGAGATTGCTTTGACAAGGATCACTCGAACTAGCCATTAGAAGATTTATCTTTAAATAGGAGGTCATTTGTCAGTTGAGATCACTGGATCTTTGATCGTGTACTAAGACAAAAGCTCTCTCTTGTAATCTTTTTGATGAGCAATAAAGAAAGATTTTGGGGTTAAATTCTGTTGGTGTTAGTCTTCATGGAAATGCTGTAAGATGTATTATTTTCATGCATATATTTCTGTTTGGCCATTGATATAGCTTTCTAAAGAGCGATTTGAGTACAGGTATCTTGTTCAGTCGCTGGGGTTTGAATGGTAATTTAAGTTTTGAATATAATAGCAGGTATCTCTATTAAATCTGAATTCTAGTATCATTTTCTCGCTCTATGTTGACGGCTGAATCGAGTTTTGCGGGAAAATCCTTGATTATTAGATCATCGGGCGTTCGGGGAAGTTCTCTGCTGAACCAGCCAACTCCCGATCAGCGTTTTCTGAATTGCCCAGCTTGATTTTTATCTCGGGCTTATCATAAGATATTTTTATGGGTGATGCATGAAGGGTTTCAAGCTTAGTACCTCCTCCAAAATTCAAAAAAAATTAATTTTTATGTGCTAAATTGTCAGATCTCGCTCTTGGGAGCCACAGATCATCAGATTTGGGAGCAGAGTCGGACTCACACTCCCTAGATCTGATAGATTTGCCATTTGTGTACATAGATTTGTAATTTCTTTTTATTTTTTTGACTTAGGGTTTTTGGGGTTTCATTTTTTGGGTATATCGGAATTCTGGGTGTTTGATTTTCAGGAGTAGGTTGCAGTTCTGAAGGTGAAGTTTTATTGTGAAGCTAGATCTAGGCCCCTAAGGGTAAGATCTGGCCTCAGAAATAACTTTTGCAGGAGAATCTTTTCTACAGTTCGACGGTTTGAAATTTTTTTAAATCTGGAAATTCCGTGAAGGTTTTAAGGTCAAACCTGAACCAAGTGGATTAAATATTTATTTGAAGAATTTTCTGTAAGGGTTTCATTCTATTTTTTTTTAGTTTCCGGCAATCTGTCTGCTATCTGGGGTTTAATTTTATCTACAAATAAAAAATTTCAATTTTTTTTTTTAAACTGGAACCCTCACTCGCTCATCTCTCCCACAACTACATCGCTGTTTTTCCAGTTCTGCCGTACGCACATCCTTCATCCTCTTACATCATTCCTCCTTCCAAATCTTTGTTGGCTGCCACAACCCTGTCCATTCTCCATAAATCTGTCACACTGCATATCCCCGTAGCTAAGTTCCTTAGCCTTCATCCTCTTTGCCTACGTCTTTTCCTCACGCAGCTTCATTTCCCTCCTTTGCTGCATCCATTCCAACTCCCACGCAGCTCTATAGTCCATTCCTACGCTGCGCACATCGCTTAGCTATCCTGCGCGTAGTCTCCCTCAAACCCTGTTGCCAGACCATCTCAGTAAATCCACGCTGCCAGAAAATTGTAACCCTCTTCTTGCTAGCTCCCTTTCTCCTTCTCGCGTCCTTGATCCGCTGCTCCACTTCCCTCGATTGCTTTTCCTCTACACACAACCTCCTCCAAACGCTGCTCCACTCATAACCCTCGTAGCCATTTCATCCTCCGTCCAGGTTTCCCTTCGTACGCATTCATCATCTGTTGCTTTCTCCTACGTGAAACCTCTTTCCTCGCTGCCTTGGACCTGCATAAAACCCCATCCCCTCATCCGCGTATCCTCCATCTCCACGTTGCCTCATTTCTCTGCGCCGTCCATCCTTCTTGAAAACTCTTTCCGCCGTCACACTTGTATACAAAAAACACTTCAAAACAATTCGCACAGAACTTTTTTATCTCATTTGCATTAGTTAGGGTTAGGATTATGATGTATATACGTTGGTTTAGTTAGGATGCACATATTAGTTTCAGTAAATTTTAACTTAGGACTATAGCAAAAAAAAAAAAAAAAAAAAATTTGATTTAGTTTATTTATTTATTTATTTTTTTCACCTTTTTACTTTAATTTTTCGTTAAAAAATCTAAACATTTAAAAAAATCATGAAAAAAATTAAAAAATCTAAAATCTTTAAAATCCTAAACATTTAAAAAATCATAAATTTTTTTTAAACTTTGTTGATTAAGGATTTTAAAAATAAAATAAAGGGTTTGTGCTTTAACGTTGAGAAAATTTAAATGTGTCCCATGGCCCATTAAAATTTTTGTTTTAGGCCCTTTTCATTTTTCCGTCGCATTAAAAGATTTTTCATTTACCATTAAACATTATTGCCTAAGGAATAATTAAAATTTAAATTTAAAGTTCCTTAGTGTTATTAAATGCATTTCTCATGATTTCTCTATGGTCAAGGCGCGATAAATCATATTGGTTGTTCTAGATCTTGTCATTAGCAGTAATTATTTTAAATCTAGAATATCTTGTGTGATGCAGTGTTCGGCATTTTTATGGATTATTTATGATTGTCACTTTTTGTCACATATTGGAAATCGATCTAGATAGCTTGTTTTATTGATGGTTGATTCAAATATAGAAGGCACTGGTCTAATTTTGTTTCTATCTTGTGGTCGTATCTTGCTTATTTTGGCGTTTAATCTATCAATCTGATTTAATCATTTAAATTCATCAAGTTATCCATTTTTAAAATCTTCTAGAGTCTGTTTTTCACAGGCTATCCTCATCTATTCACCTAAGGACTAGCCCCCTTGACTTACCTAGGAGAGAGTCTAAACGAAGTGAGTAAGGATCAAGAGTGACAACCCTTACTGTGAGAGTTGTCGCGCTGCCTAGACATTCTGTGTGACAACATTTTTGGCGCCGTTACTGGGGACTGATTAATTGGGCCTGGGCTTTACGACATTCGTCATTCATCATTCATCTTTCATCTTTCTATCATTCATTTGAGCTGGCAACGACAACATTTTTTGGCCTTGGTTTTTCGACATCGTTTTAATCATCTTATCTTTTCCGCCATTCATTAGTCTGTCAAGCGACATAACGTTTCCTGGCGTCATTTGATCTTTTCATCGCCCTATCTTTTGTCATCTCGTTAATCGTTTCATCTGCACCTTTAGAACCTGGACTTCTCGGTTCGTTTCTTGTTTGGGTGGCGACTCCACTTCTTCCATTTATTATTTCCTCGACAAGAAGCCCCCCTTATATCTAGTTGTTCGTTGTTTTGGATCCTTGAGTTAGATTCATGTTCAGGAAGCGACTCCACTTCCTTCATTTCTACAAGAATTTCTACTAGAAGCTCCCTTCTTGTGGATCTCTTCATTTCTTGAGCAGAGGTTTCTCTCTATCATCCATTTGATCCCTCATTATTCATTATGGATTATTCGTTTACCCCGCGTCACTTTACTTATGTTCTCCATGAGATTCTGGAAATCGCCATTCATAAATTGTCTTTTTTCTCAGGTGGTGATTTAGTCGATGTTAGAAAGCATCTATGCAGGTTTTCTCGTATATTGCTCATATATTGTAGTTCTCCCTAGTATGATCATGAAGATGTCAAAATGTGTCTATTTGTCTTTTCTTTAGAGGGTGATGCTTTGAATTGGTTTAATAATTGTCCTGAAGATTCTTTCACTTCTTTACAAGACATCGTTCATGCTTTTAAAGATAGATATGGTTATCAAGATAGCTCGCCTTGTGCCCCTAAAATTCTGCAATAGAATGAAAGTGATTTTGTGAAGGATTCCACTGTCGATGAAAGATTTCAAGACAATTCTCCATATCAGAATGTGCCATCCACCTGTACTGTTGCAGATCAAATCCATGATAGTGGAAAAGTAGGAACAAGTTATTAAAGCAGTGTTGACAGTGAAAGGGAAAATTAGAAGCAGATTATAGAAGAACTAATGCGGCTGGTAAAAAATATGGAGCTTAATTAAGAAAAACTTGTAACTTATTACGTCAAGGATATGAAAACTTTATACACCCACCTGGAAAAACGTGATAAGGAGATGGAAATCATGAAAGCTAATCATGACAGGGAAATTAATTCTATGCAAAACAATTTATTAACTATGAATGAAGAAATGACCATCATGACATTCGATTATAATAATCAGTTGGCTACCATGCAAGCAAATCATAAGAGAGAGATAAACTCTATGCAACATTGCTTGATGACCATAAAGGCAAAGAATGACAAAGTAATAAAAGATATGGAAGCTAGTCAGATATGTCTTGAGAATAAGTTATTGAGCATGGAGGAAGACCAGGGCAAGGAAATCAATGCCATGAAGGTTGAACACTCTAGCCAGGTGGATGCATAACAATATAGGTACAAAAATTTCAACATCGGTCAGAGGATGAAAGAAACTAGGAGACGTCAATAGATCAGAAGCCTCCTTACCTACTGCAGCAAGCTTCATCTTATTATGAGGAGGTCATTTGCTCCATTGAAAAGTGGCTAATTGAAGGTGACCCGGATAAAATTGAAAACGATAAAAATTAGATGCAAAGTGAAGAAAGACATGACACACATATCTTACTTACTTCATTTGAGAGTTTTGAAGTAGAATGTTCCATGTCATTAGTGATACAACCTGCCACAAAGAAAAAATGCAAGAGAGAGAAAATTAGAAAGCGATTTGATGCATCAGATGGCCGCAAGGAGCTTGATTTTCGGATAGGAAAACGTCCTACCATATGCAGAATTGGACATGGCACATCCGAGAAACAGCTGTTAGATTTGGCTGAAAGAAAGCAAATGCTCAGTATACGCTATATTGAATGCATCTGATGCCATGGGGCATCTTTGTATTGTATCTCTAACCTTATGCCCTGTTATTTCATTTTGTAGTTAGATTTGGTTTTTCATGTTGTTAGACTAGTCAATAAATGAAGAGCTTATATCTTTCCTGTGCTTAATGTTATATGATGATTTTTGGATGGACGCTACTTATGTTATGTTGTGTGTTGCGTGGATGTAGATTCTGGATTCTCACATTCCTACAGTACAACAATGTGTCCCCAAGTAGAGCCAGATGTTGACCACTACGTGTCAACAACCCATAGCAGTACACTCCCTTTTTTCACAAAAGGGATAGCGCTTGATCAACGTGTCCGTGCCGTTCAACTATCATCATCAGCCTGATCATGTTATATTGTAAACCCTTTTTGCATGTGTAAACTGTAAATAATCTTAGCATATCTGTTTCGTGTATGTAATTTCCTAGGTAAACCTAATTTTCTTGTGACGATGTACATTCCGGAAGGTTTTTTGTCTCACCGACGCAGGGTCGGCAGAGTTTTCCTTCAGCCTTATCCAAAGCTGGAATGGATTTTGTCACTAGAATGTTAGCGGAGTCCTAGTGTGCTAGATCGAGTCTATGTAAAAGTAATTTGGGAATAATCCTAACTATTTGGTTAAGTTATTTTATTACAAATTGCTTGATTTGCTAGATTATATTTGTGTCGCAGAAATGGGTAGTCTGTGAGGGTTTTGTTCAAATGGGTTTTCCCCCTTGAGATGTAAAAAATGTAAAAAAAAATCATGATGTAAAATGTCTTGAGGGTTAGAAAAATAATTTATCCCCTCATAAGTCCTAGGTCCTAGGTAAATTTAAATTTTCCAGAGGTAAAATTCGTGGATTCTTTAAAAAAAATTAAGTCCTAACTGGTCTAGGGACTAAGGTTAATTGATTATTTTGCTAAATTCGATGTCTTAGGTCCCTGGGGTTAAGTCAAAGTCAAAGTTTTGAGGAAATAAATGCAAAATTTTAATTTTTGAATATATTAAAATGCATTTAATTGAAAAATTCGAAATTTCCTCCATAATTTAAAATTTCAATGGATGAGATTAAATAATTTTTGATCCTCATCAACGGTCGAGATTGCTTTGACAATGATCACTAAAACTAGCTGTTGGAGGATTTATCTTTAAATAGGAGGTCATTTGTGACTTGAGATCATTAGATCTTTGATCGTGTACTAAGAGAAAAGCTCTCTCTTGTAATCTTTTTTATGAGCAATAAAGAAAGACTTTGGGGTTAACTTCTGCTGGTGTTAGTCTTCATGGAAATGTTGTAAGATGTATTATTTTCATGCATATATTTCTGTTTGGCCATTGATATAGCTTTCTAAAGAGCGATTTGAGTACAGGTATCTTGCTTAGTTGCTGGGGTTTGAATGGTAATTTAAGTTTTGAATATAATAGCAAGGATCTCTATTAAATCTGAATTCTATTATCGTTTTCTCGTTCTATGTTGACGGTTGAATCGAGTTTTGCGGGAAAATCTTTGATTATTAGATCATCGGGCGTTCGGGGAAGTTCTCGGCTAAACCAGCCAACTCCCGATCCGCATTTTCTGAAGAGCTCAACTTGATTTTTATCCCGGGCTTATGATAAGATATTTTTATGGGTGATGCATGAAGGGTTTCAAGCTTAATACCTCCTCCAAAATTCAAAAAAATTTAATTTTTATGTGCTAAATTGTCAGATTTGGCTGCTGGGAGCCACAGATCATCAGATTTGGGAGCGGAGTTGGACTCACACTCCCTAGATCTGATAGATCTGCCATTTATGTACATAGATTTGTAATTTTTTTTATTTTTCTGACTTGAGTTTTTGGGGTTTCATTTTTTTGGGTATATCGGAATTTTAGTTGTTTGTTTTTTAGGAGTAGGTTGCAGATCTGAAGGTGAAGTTTTATTTTGAAGCTAGATCCAGGCCCTGGAGGGTAAGATCTGGCCTTAGAAATAACTTTTGTAGGAGAATTCTTTCTACAGTTCGACGTTTGAAATTTTTTTAAATCTGGAAATTTTGTGAAGGTTTTAAGGTCAAATTTGAACGAGGTGGATTAAATATTTATTTGAAGAATTTTCTGTAAGGGTTTCATTCCATTTTTTTTTTTAGTTTCTGGCTATTTGTCTGTTGCTTGGGGTTTCATTTTTTCTACAAAAAAAAGATTCGATTTTTTTTTTTTTTAAAATTGGAACCCTCACTCACTCATCTCTCCCACAACTACATCGCTGTTTTTTTAGTTCTGCCCTATGCACATCCTTCATCCTCTTACATCATTCCTCCTTCCAAATCTTCGTTGGCTGCCACAACCCTGTCCATTCTCCATAAATCCATCACACTGCATATCCCCGCAGCTAAGTCCCTCATCGTTCATCCTCTTTGTCTACGTCTTTTCCTCACGCAACTTCACTTCCCTCCTTTGCTGCATCCATTCCAGCTCGCACGCAGCTCTATAGTCCATTCCTACGCTCAACACATCGTTTAGTTATCCCGCGCGTAGTCTCCCTCAAACCCTGTTGCCAGACCATCGCAGTAAATCCACGTTGCCAGAAAATCGTAACCCTCTCCTTGCCAGCTCCCTTTCTCCTTCTCGTGTCCTTGATTCGCTGCTCCACTTCTCTCGGCTGCTTTTCCTCTACACGCAGCCTCCTCCAAACGCTGCTCCGCTCATAACCCTCGCAGCCATTTCATCCTTTGTCTAGCTTTCCCTTCGTACGCATTCATTATCTACTGCTTTCTCCTATGCGAAACCTCTTTCCTCGCTGCCTTGGACTTGCATAAAACCCCATCCCCTCATCCGCGTATCCTCCATCTCCACGTTGCCTCATTTCTCTGCACTGTCCATCCTTCTCGAAAACCCTTTATGTCGTCACACCTGTATACAAAAAACACTTCAAAACAATTCACACAGGACTTTTTTTTTTTTTATCTTATTTGCATTAGTTAGGGTTAGGATTATGATGTATATACGTTGGTTTAGTTAGGATGCACATATTAGTTTCATTAAATTTTAACTTAGGACTTCAGTAAAAAAAATAAAAATAAAAATTTTGGTTTAGTTTATTTTGATTTTTATTTTTTTTCACCTTTTTACTTTAATTTTTCATTAAAACATTTAAAAAAATCATAAAAAAAAATTAGAACTTTGGTGACTAAGGATTTTAAAAATAAAATAAAGGGTTTGTGCTTTAACGTTGAGAAAATTTAAATGTGTCCCATGGCCCATTAAAATTTTTGTTTTAGGCCCTTTTCATTTTTCCGTCGCATTAAAAGAATTTTCAATTACCATTAAACATTATTGCCTAAGGAATAATTAAAATTAAAATTTAAAGCTCCTTAGTGTTATGAAATGCATTGCTCATGATTTTTCTATGGTCAAGGCGCGATAAATCATATTGGCTGTTCTAGATCTTGTCATTAACAGTAATTATTTTAAATCTAGAATATCTTGTGTGATGCGGTGTTCGGCATTTTTATGGATTATTTATGATTGTCACTTTTCGTCACATAATGAAAATCGATCTGGGTAGCTTGTTTTATTGATGGTTGATTCAAATATAGAAGGCATTGGTCTAAAATTGTTTCTATCTTGTGGTCGTGTCTTCCTTACTTTGGCGTTTAATCTATCAATTTGATTTAATCATTTAAATTCATCAAGTTATCCATTTTTAAAATCTCCTAGAGTCTGTTTTTCACAGGCTATTTTCATCTATTCGCCTAGGGACTACTCCCCTTGACTTACCTAGGAGAGAGTCTAAACGAAGTGAGTAAGGATCAAGAGTGACAATCGTTACTTTGAGCATTGTCGTGTTGCCTAGACATTCTGTGTGACAACATTTTGGGCGCCATTACCGGGGACTGATTAATTGGGTCTGGGCTTTACGACATTTATCATTCATCATTCATCTTTCATCTTTCTATCATTCATTTGAGCTGGCAACGACAACATTTTTTGGCCTTGGTTTTTCGACATCGTTTTAATCATCTTATCTTTTCCGCCATTCATTAGTCTGTCAAGCAACATGACGTTTCCTGGCGTCATTTGATCTTTTCATCGCCCTATCTTTCGTCATCTCGTTAATCGTTTCATCTGCACCTTTAGAACCTGGACTTCTTGGTTCGTTTCTTGTTTGGGTGGCGACTCCACTTCTTCCATTTATTATTTCCCAGACAAGAAGCCCCCCTTATATCTAGTTGTTTGTTGTCTTTTGGATCCTTGAGTTAGATTCATGTTCAGGTAGCGACTCCACTTCTTTCACTTCTACAAGAATTTCTACTAGAAGCTCCCTTCTTGTGGATCTCTTGATTTCTTGAGCAAAGGTCTCTCTCTATCATCCATTTGATCCCTCATTATTCATCATGGATTATTCATTTACCCCGTGTCACTTTACTGATGTTCTCCATGAGATTCCGGAAATCGCCATTCATAAATTGTCTTTGTTCTTAGGTGGTGATTCAGTCGCGTTAGAAAGCATCTATGCAGGTTTTCTCGTATATTGCTCATATATTGTAGTTCTCCCTAGTATGATCATGAAGATGTCAAAATGCGTCTATTTGTCTTTTCTTTAGAGGGTGATGCTTTGAATTGGTTTAATAATTGTTCTGAAGATTCTTTCACTTCTTTACAAGACATCGTTCATGCTTTTAAAGATAGATATGGTTATCAAGATAGCTCGCCTTGTGCCCCTGAAATTATGCAATAGAATGAAAGTGATTTTGTGAAGGATTCAACTGTCGATGAAAGATTTCAAGACAATTCTTCATATCAGAATGTGCCATCCACCTGTACTATTGCAGATCAAATCCATGATAGCGGAAAAAAAGGAACAAGTTATTAAAGCAGTGTCGACAATGAAAGGGAAAATGAGAAGCAAATTATGGAAGAACTAATGCGGCTGGTAAAAAATATGGAGCTTAATCAAGAAAAATTTGTAACTGATTACGTCAAGTATATGAAAACTTTATACACCCACTTGGAAAAACGTGATAAGGAGATGGAAATCATGAAAGCTAATCATGATAGGGAAATTAATTCTATGCAGAACAATTTATTAACTATGGATGAAGAAATGACCATCATGACATTTGATTATAATAATCAGTTGGCTACCATGCAAGCAAATCATAAGAGAGAGATAAACTCTATGCAACATTGCTTGATGACCATAAAGGCAAAGAATGACAAAGTAATAAAAGATATGGAAGCTAGTCAGATATGTCTTGGGAATAAGTTATTGAGCATGGAGGAAGACCAGGGCAGGGAAATTAGTGCCATGAAGGTTGAACACTCTAGCTAGGTGAATGCCATAACAATACAGGTACAGAAATTTCAGCATTGGTTAGAGGATGAAATAAACAAGGAGATGTCAATAGATTAAAAGCCTCCTTACCCGCTGCAACAAGCTTCAGCTTATTATGAGGAGGTCATTTGCTCCATTAAAAAGTGGCTAATTGAAGGGGACTCGGATAAAATTGAAAACGATAAAAATTAGATGCAAAATGAAGAAAGACATGACACACATATCTTACATACTTCATCTGAGAGTTTTGAAGCAGAATGTTCCACATCATCAGTGATACAGCCTGCCACAAAGAAAAAATGCAAGGGAAAGAAAATTAGAAAGCTATTTGATGCATCAGATGGCCACAAGGAGCTTGATTTTCGGATAGGAAAAGGTCCTACCATATGCAGAATTGGACATGGCACATCCGAGAAACAGCTGACAGATTTGGCTGAAAGCAGGCAAATGCTTCGTATATGCTATATTGAACGCATCTGATGCCATGGGGCATCTTTGTATTGTATCCCTAACCTTATGCCCTGTTATTTCATTTTGTAGTTAGATTTGGTTTTTCATGTTGTTAGACTAGTCAATAAATGAAGAGCTTATGTTTTTCCTGTGCTTAATGTTATATGATGATTTTTGGATGGACGCTACTTATGTTATGTTGTGTGTTGCGTGGATGTAGATTCTGGATTCTCACATTCCTACAGTGCAGCAACGTGTCCCCAAGTAGAGCCAGATGTTGACCACTACGTGTCAACGACCCATAGCAGTACACTCTCTTTTTTCACAAAAGGGATAGCGCTTGATCAACGTGTATGTGCCGTTCAACTATCATCATCAGCCTGATCATGTTATATTGTAAACCCTTTCTGCATGTGTAAACTGTAAATAATCTTAGCAGATCTGTGTCGTGTATGTAATTTCCTAGGTAAACCTAATTTTCTTGTGATGATGTACATTCCAGAAGGTTTTTTGTCTCACCCACGCAGGGTCGGCAGAGTTTTCCTTCAGCCTTACCCCAAAGTTGGAATGGATTTTGTCACTAAAATGTTAGGGGAGTCCTAGTGTGCTAGATCGAGTTTATGTAGAATTAATTTGGGAATAATCCTAACTATTTGGTTAGGTTATTTTATTAAAAATTGCTTGATCTGCTAAATTATATTTGTGTTGCAGAAATGGGTAATCTGTGAGGGTCTTGTTCAAATGGGTTTTCCCCCTTGAGATGTAAAAAATGTAAAAAAAAATCATGATGTAAAATGTCTTGAGGGTTAGAAAAATAATTTATCCCCTCATAGGTCCTAGGTCCTAGGTAAATTTAAATTTTCCAGAGGTAAAATTTGCGGATCCTTTAAAAAAAATTAAGTCCTAAGTGGTCCAGGGACTAAGGTTAATTGATTATTTTTTTAAATTTTATGTCTTAGGTCCCTGGGGTTAAGTCAAAGTCAAAGTTTTGAGGAAATAAATGCAAAATTTTAATTTTTGAATATATTAAAATGCATTTAATTGAAAAATTCGAAATTTCCTCAATAATTTAAAATTTCGACGGATGAGATTAAAATAATTTTTGATCCTCATCAACGGTCAAGATTGCTTTGACAAGGATCACTCGAACTAGTTGTTGGAAGATTTATCTTTAAATAGGAGGTCATTTGTCAGTTGAGATTATTGGATCTTTGATCGTGTACTAAGAGAAAAACTCTCTCTTGTAATCTTTTTTATGAGCAATAAAGGACTTTGGGGTTAACTTCTGCTGGTGTTAGTCTTCATGGAAATGCTGTAAGATGTATTATTTTCATGCATATATTTCTGTTTGGCTATTGATATAGCTTTCTGAAGAGCGATTTGAGTACAGGTATCTGGCTCAGTCGCTAGGGTTTGAATGGTAATATATAATAGCAGGTATCTCTATTAAATCTGAATTTTATTATTGTTTTCTCGCTCTATGTTGACGGCTGAATTGAGTTCTGCAGGAAAATCCTTGATTATTAGATCATCGGGCGTTCTGGGAAGTTCTCAGCTGAACCAGCTAAGTCCCGATCTGCGTTTTCTCAAGAGCCCAACTTGATTTTTATCCCGGGCTTATCATAAGATATTTTTATGGGTGATGCATGAAGGGTTTCAAGATTAGTACCTCCTTCAAAATTCAAAAAAATTTAATTTTTATATGCTAAATTGCCAGATCTAGCTGTTGGGAGCCATAGATCATTAGATCTGGGAGCGGAGTCGGACTCACACTCCCTAGATCTGATAGATCTGCCATTTATGTACATAGATTTGTAATTTGTTTTTATTTTTCTGACTTAGGGTTTCTAGGGTTTAATTTTTTTCGGTATATCAGAATTCTGAGTGTTTGTTTTTCAAGAGCAGGTTGAAGATCTGAAGGTGAAGTTTTATTTTGAAGCTAGATCTAGGCCCTGGAGGGTAAGATCTGGCCTCAGAAATAACTTTTGTAGGAGCATGATTTCTATAGTTTGACGGTTTGAGATTTTTTTAAATTTGGAAATCCTTTGAAGGTTTTAAGGTCAAATTTGAACCAGGTGGATTAAATATTTATCTCAAGAATTTTCTGTAAGGGTTTCATTCCATTTTTTTAGTTTCTGGCTATCTGTCTACCGCCTGGGGTTTCATTTTTTCTACAAAATAAAAAATTCGATTTTTTTTTAAAGCTGGAACCCTCTCTCGCTCATCTCTCCCACAACTACATCGCTGTTTTTCCAGTTCTGCCCTACGCACATCCTTCATCCTCTTACATCATTCCTCCTTCCAAATCTTCGTTGGCTGCCACAACCCTGTCCATTCTCCATAAATCCTTCCCACTGCATATCCCCGCAGCTAAGTCCCTCATCCTTCATCCTCTCTGCCTACGTCTTTTCCTCGCGCAACTTCACTTCCCTCCGTTGTTGCATCCATTCCAGCTCCCACGCAGTTCTACAATCCATTCCTACGCTGCCCACATCGCTTAGTTGTCCTGCGCGTAGTCTCCCTCAAACCCTGTTGCTAGACCATCTCAGTAAATCCACGTTGCCAGAAAATTATAACCCTCTCCTTGCCAGCTCCCTTTCTCCTTCTCGCATCCTTGATCCGCTGCTCCACTTCCCTCAGCTGCTTTTCCTCTACACGCAGCCTTCTCCAAACGCTGCTTTGTTGATAACCCTCGCAGCCATTTCATCCTTCGTCCAGCTTTCGCTTCGTATGCATTCTTCATCTTTTGCTTTCTCCTATGCGAAACCTCTTTCCTCGCTGCCTTGGACTTGCAAGGAAAATCAAATTTCTGAGACTAGAAGTGCCTTGAGGAAAATTTTCCCTCAATTGTGTGCTTCTCTCTCTTTCACCTGTCGCAGGTTCTGCTCTAGCAAACTGCTGCAAAACTCTCTGCGTGTAGCTAGAGATTCGCCGAACGAAAAAATCTGAGCTGCTCCCTCTGCTTCTGGAATTACTCGATCTCGAAAATCGATTTTTCTGCTCTTTAAAAAGAGTTTCGTGAAGTAACCTGTCCTCTTGGCAAAAGATTGCACTGTCCCTTGGAATTTCTACCTGCTGCTCTTACTGAACATCAAAATTCCTTCTTTTGCTTCTGAGCTCTCTGGTTGATCAATTGTGCTCTGCTAGCATGTGAAAATTCCAATATGGAATCATATTGCAACAACTGGTATTATTTCTTCTAATTGTTAATTAATTTAACAATTTATTTACTATGGAAAATATCGAAATAAACACACAACAATCTTCACAAATAAAATACTACGGAAAAATAATGCAATGGAAACTGAGAAATGCTAGCACACACATAAGATATGAGACAATTATTTTTGGACAAATGTCCCTGGAAAATCCCAACTTGGGAAAACCGGTGCAGCAGTGAGAGTTTTTATTATTATGCAGTAGTGAAAAACTAAGTACAATCTGGATGCCTAAAATTGACAATCCATTGCAAGAAAATCTAGGCAAAATTTTTAAAGGGAATTTACCCTTCCTCCACAAGCAATCCGACTAGTGTTGCAAACATCTTGATAACATCCCGATTTTATCTCGAAATCACGATTTTTTGGCCTAGTCGATGTTTGCTGATTTTTACCAATATTTTGGTGGTATCTTAATTTTGCTGATGTTTGTCGATTTTTACCGATATTTTCCCGATTTTTACAAATTTTTGGTTTTCCGGACCCTTGCCAATTTTATCTCGATTCTGATGTTCCCAACATTGATCCCAACACAACTTGCCTACAAAAAACTCAGTCTCCTGAAGCTTCTGCGTCACCCTCTGGACTGGACTGAGAGTCACTATGACGTCTAGCCTATGACTGATCTCTGATGAAGTCGTTCTGCCTTCCACTGCTTCAAAATTTGTCTCTACGGCCCTCTGGAACCTCTGCCTGTCCTCTGGATCGGAGAATCATTTTCTCTCTAGCGAATCAAACTGACCTCTCTAAAGCCACCGCATAAAGCTCTGCACTACCTCACTAGGATAACTTGGCCCTCTTGCTGCTCCCTCTCCAGATCTAGAAAACTTCCTCTGGATCATTGTCCCTACCCCTTACTCACTGCTTCGATCTTTGGCTCTCTCTGATAACTGACCGCTGCTACTCTGGAAATCGATCTGCCAAGAAATCAAACTACTCAAGTGTCTTCTACATCACCACATCGACCTCCTCTTATAATCCATTATTGGAGCATCAACGACCAAGATTAAAACATAATCGATGGATAGGATCATTCCTGGATCGATTCGTGTCAGTTTCTAGACTATTCTCAGCTTATCTCAATTAATATTGGTTAATTAACCATATTCCCTAAGTTTAGACTTAGGAAATATTTAAAATTGGTTAATAATCTAATTGAGACACTTATAGGCAGAATTTCCAGAAATGATTTCTGAGTTTTGGAAATGTTATGTATTCTAGCATCTCTACCAAATTTCGTTGCTATAAGACACCCGATGCTACAAAAACTAACAAAAATTCACTCACAAAATTCCCACACTCTCCAAGCTGGAAACCACCACAAATCTTTAGCAATCTATCATTGGGACCAGCCACAAATTTCCCAGAAACTATTTTTCCCTCCAAATGACTTCCCGAAGTTGTACGACTTCCCTTCTTTGTCCTGGAACTCGCAAAACTGGGTGCAGAACATTGACCCCTGCTTCGAAAGCTTGTTGAAGTGCTAGGAAAAATCCCCTAGGGTGGCACTCTAGGTCCACCAAAGCAAGAGCTGAGATATCCGCCTGGAAATATTGTGTGCTAAGCAACACTATGTTGGCAAGGCTGAACAACTCAAGAAAACAACTGGTTTCAGAAATAAAATTGTCAAAAGGCCCCAAATGCTACACCCCATCTTCTATTTATAATAGCTGCCTCACTTTTCCCTTGTGGGTCCCTCATCCCACTAATTCAACCTCCCTCCTTTGCCCCTTATCCACAAGTTGAAGTTTTTCCTCCAAGGAGTGGGCATTTCCTCGATGGATGGCCCCCACAATCCACCAAACTTTATTTTTTACCCACTTCTCCTAGGTTTGGCACCAAAATTGTGTTAATTTCAAAATTGCAAAATTGTGGAACTCCATCAACAAATTTTATTGAGAGAGGAGATTATAGTCCCCCCCTCCCAAATGTTTCTTGGCCTTAAGGAACTGCTATGCAGTGTGCTGTAAGATTTGCACACCCTCCCAAGTAGCGTCTTCAATCGACAAATCTTTCCATCAGATCAAGTACTATTTGATGACTATGCTTCTCAATTTCCTCTCCCTGATCTCCAAAATTGTAATGTCCTTTCTTAATAAATTTGCTAATGGAGTTCCACAATTTTACAATTTTGGATGCCAGAGTTATGAGAAATGGACAAAAATTAAAGTTGGTGGGTTGTGGGGGCAACCACTCAAGGAAATATGCACCCCTTGGAGGAAAATTTGAATTTGTGGAAAGGAGGTAAAGTAGGGAGGTTGAATTAGTGGGATGAGGGACCCACAAGGGAAAAGTGAGGCAGCAATTATAAATAGAAGATGGGATGCAACATTTGGGACCTTTTGCTAATTTGACATCTAAACCACAGTTTTCTCAAGCTATTTAGTTGGGTCAATGGAGTGTTGTTCAACACCAAGAGAGTTCTAAGGGGAAATCTCAACTCCTTTGGTGGACCTTGAGTGCCATCCTAGGGGAGCCTTGACATATTCTTGGAGGCATTCCGGAGAGATTACAGGGAATTTCGAGCTTCATTGTGGAGCATTCTGGCTGCAGAACAAGACCACGTACTCTTGTGGAGAGGCTGTTCTGGACTGAGCTAGTTCCAAGCTTTTGAGGGCTCAAATCTTGGGAATTTTTACAACAATTTTCCAATGGATTTGTGGACTGAGGGTGTGACCATAACCTGGGTCAAATTACTCTTCCTTGGGCTTGTGCAGAGGATCTGTTGGGCCTGCACAATTCATAGAGGAGGTTGCTTGTGTGTGAGACTTGAAGTTGACAGGAAGCTTGGAGCTGGGCTTGGTAGGGGTTATAAGGAGGATTAATGGGGGATTTGCTCAACATTTTTTAAGGGTTTTGGTGGCTTATTTCCTGTAGTGCGAATTACCTAGTTGGTGGAGGAGCTCAATATAATTGGGGGTGATTTCGGAAGGTTGGAACCAAACCCAATCCTTTCTGGGTTTTTCTAGGTTTGTGAAGGAGAGCCCAAGACTAATTAGGCAGAATTTTCTGAGCAATCTATGGGGCTCAAACAAAGGTTTCTTTCCAGTCAGCAGTTGTATAATTCTAGGGCCAGCGCAAAGCTTGAGGAGAAAGCACTTCCTTGCATTTGGGCAACACATTTTCTCACTTGGGGTTATCTAGCTTGCTTTGGCAAGCCTAGGTGCACGTATTCCATACATCTTTGTACTCTCCTCTTGATAATAAAATGGCTCAGCTTGGCACAGCTTTGGTGTATTTTATGGGTGTCTAATTGTTGTCTGATTTTTTTGTATTGCATGTGTGCTTTGCTTGAATATCACTGTTAATTTTCCTAGTAGGAACATTATAGTGGCATCAAAGCATGTTCTTGGCTGGTGTGGGGAGATAAAAGCAAGGAATGCCACTCAGGTACCAAGTATTCGTTTTTCAGAGAGGCCGAGGCAAAGGAAGAGGTAAAGGGTGTGGCAAAGAAGGAGGGCAAGACTATTTTTCAGATACCGAATTGGACAATTTTAGGGAGAACGTGGAGAACAATGGGGGTTTGAAACAACCCAGGCAAGGGGCCAAAATCAAGTTTTGGAGGAGCTGCTGAGAACAAACCAACATATATTGAGGCAGGGTCAACTTATGATGGACATGATGCAACAAGTGATGGGTCTACATGTGAATGACAGGTAAGAGGCAAAGCCTCAAGGTGATGGGGGCTCCAGAGCAGGGGGAGGAAGTCGTACACTTAAGCGTAAATATCATCCTCACACCTGTTTTAGTGGACAAACAGGCCATCCCACGGTGCCCCATTTCATGGATGAGCTAGAGTGTGAGAGGGAACCAGATCCGATAGCATATTTGATGAACTCAGTTTCCTTAGGCATTGATCCAGACAGTGACGTCCTTTAGGGAGTACATTCACCTCAAGGAGAGACGTGCCACTGGAGCTGGGATTCATTATAAAGGAGGGTAGACAAATCAGGAGGTGCAGAAGATAGTTGGGAAAGTTACAATTCCCAATTATGATGGGTCAACCAGAAATTCGGCTAGGGCATGGGTTCAAAAGTTAGACACCTACTTTCACTTGAACCCTATGCAAGAGACAAACGTTATCCGGTTTGCCACACTACACTTGGAGGGAGATGCCCAAGAGTGGTGGTACCATGGCTTGATTACACTGGGACACATACACATCAACTCCTACACCGAGTTTACTAGGAGGTTGATTGAGAGATTTGATAGGAAGGACCTTGAGCTATACTTCATGGAGTTGGCCCATTTGAGATAGAAAAGTAGCGCAAAGGCGCACATCTCAGAGTTTTAGAGGTTGGTCATGATGGTGACAATGACAAATATCTCGGAGGTCCGATTGATTATGTTGTTTGTGGAGGGGTTAGATGAGCCCTTGCATGGTTGGGTGAGGGCCTACAAGTCCACCACTTTGATGGATGCTATTTCTAGGGCCCAAGAGGGAGACTGGTCGTGGGTAGTTGGATGATGAGACTAGGAGGGACCTCTAGAGGAGGAAGTTTTGCTTCATGTGCCAAGAGCTATGGGCACTAGGGCACAAGTGCACCAAGGACAAGGCCCATTACATTGAGGTGTACTCTGATAGTGAGCCAGAGGAGGAGGTTGAGCCGGGGGCAAATCATGGAGATTGGGGACCACAGTTTACAGGGGGAGCACCACTACCATTGCCATCTCAGGGAGGGGGCCCATTCGTGCCCTCTGGGGTGTATTAGCTTCACTTCAGGGAGTTCTAAAGTACTTGACACTTCAGATCAAAGGCACAATATAGGGGCAACATGTATAAGTTTTGGTGGATAGTGGGGCTACCCAAACATACTGTCCTTGTTGGAGAGGTATCAGGCGGTTTTTGGGGAGATCCCACCAGGCAGGCCAACAGATCGGGGGTTTGAGCACACCATCGAGTTGGAGGAGGGGGTTCATGTTAGTTTTGTAGCATTGGACGTGTTCAAGCCACAAAATTTTGTGGAGAGGACAGAATACATGAGATCTCCAAAACCCAGAAATCGTTTCTGGAAATTCCACCTAGAGATGACTTAATTATATCAGGCCAGGAGTAACTCCAGAAAAACTGATTCATTTATTCCATTAGGCAGCGATCTATTATATACATGAATGTGATCGTTCAGTTCATCTTCTTGATGACTGTTCACATTCAATTCTCCCAATCGCTAAGGATTAGGTGTCAACATTCCCCCCCTTAATCTGAAGGGATGTTGGTTAGTCCAAGCATCGTTCTGAATCTTTCAAGCTTTTCTCTTCCAAGTGCTTTGGTGAAGATGTCTGCAATTTGCTCATTTGTGGAACAATGACGGAGATGGATTGTTTTGGCCTCAACATGATG
>APFE030940757.1:329348-351010 GCA_000404065.3 Pinus taeda
TAAAATAGAGAAGTAAAAATTTGAATTTGATCTTAGCAGTTGTTTGTAAAATAATTAATTAATTCATCTTGAGTTAATTAGTTATAGAAAATCAAACATGAAGTCTATGTGGGGACATGCAACAGTTGCTCCATTGATTGAGGAATTTATCCATCAGTTAAAGAGATGCGGATGAGTTGTAATCTTGAGTTGTAATTAGTTGGCTTAGTTAACTGAGTCAAGTCCAGTTAGATTAATTCAAAAAATTTGTTGAATTAATTGTGAGTTCAATTAGTTAATGCATGCATGCATGTAACTGTTGCACTTCAGATAACTGAATATTCTCTCATAAATAACTCAGGCATGTCAGTTCAGATAGAGACCCAGTTGATATCAGATGGAGGGACAATGTACTATCAGTTGCAGGAATATTCCATTGTGAATATCTCTTGCATGTAGAAGGAATTTATTCCTTAGATATTGCGCAGTTACTTCTTCAGTTTAGTGAGTGTGATGAGCCCAGTTCACACACGTGACATCATTGGACCCCAAGAAAAATTATGCAAGGAAATAGGAGGCTTGGAGGGCTGAGTGAAGGCATTTCTTGTGTCTACTCAGCCTGTGAGTTGTATTGTTTGATTACAGAGAGAGAACGATAGCTTGAGAGCTGATGCTTTTTGTAACTTGAACATATTTCCACTTGTATGATAATACAGAGATTGGGATTTTAGGCTGAGGCTTGGTGGTTACACTTATCAAAGGCTTGATGGAGCTCCGTGAGGAGAGTGAGAAGGGAATGGAAAGAAGTAGGTGGCAGGGTTTGACATCACCAATTAGAACTACCTTCAACGGTGAGGAAGAAAAGTACATAAACAAGCTTATCACTATCAATTTCATGAGATTCGTAGAAATGAAGAAAATCATAAATGTGCTTGGTTATGGACGTCCTATCCTCACTGTCAAACTTTAACAAGGACAAGTGATCGAGAAACTCATAGGGGTTGATTAAGGAAGAAATGAGAGAAGCACTCTGGGAGCACAAATCGTGTATAATCCATTTGGTAAGAGATTCAAGCTAGATGTGACAGGCTCTTCTTGTTATCTACCCCTCCTTCTAGCGCCAGAATGTTTGACGGTACTGGACCCGCCAACATTTAGGGGATCTCCCTGGTATGAAGTCCCAACTAGACCTCACACCGTTTGGTGTAGGAGTCTCATCTGGTATGATGGTCGGGTTGCCATTATCTTAAAGAACCTTAACTCTTACTTTTCAGAACGTGAGAGTGGTCTACTTTACCTTTGAATAGCGAGGTTCGTGTGCTTGGTGAGTGTTGGTGTTACTTGTGTCAAGGTTCTTTCACCGCGAAGGGAGAGGGTGGAAGTGAGTCTCTAGTCGAAAGGGAGGAGTCCCAACTCTATCAGAGACACACAACACAACAGGACATTATTGGGCCTCTCTTTTTCCTTGCTTTATATCAGCTTTTACTCGAAATCACTCATGCTTTTATTTAGCTTGACTAGTCATTGTCATAGTTTTGTGCACTGTCAGAGATAATAAGTAAGTATTTGCTATTCCTTTGTTTTAATGAGATTTAAACATTAAAGGCATATTTAAAAATAGTTTGTGTGTTTATAGGTTTACAAAGTTGGTTATATGCCTATTCCGATAGAGGCGAAGTTCCTGCACCACACATTCTTACACTAGTACCGTAGGATTCATGCACCACACATTCTTGCACTAGTTCAGATTTTACAACTTCCACCTGAATTCGTAACAGTTTCTTGATAGCCAATTTACTCCTCGATTTCCACGTCGGTCGTTGCGAATCTCAAAATTTGAAACAAGGGTTTCTTTCCCAGTATAGGAAACTGAGTAACACGCAGGTCGTTTTCCAAAATGCGTAATGGTTGAGGAGATACGAAGAGGTATTTGGAGGCAGTTTGTTAAAAATACCAATTTTTCCAGAAATCTAGAAAATGCCCAAATTTGGAAAATTCGTATTAAATCTCTATTTTTTTAATAGGGGAACAGTTGTACTGATATTCTATTTAATTAGAATTAGTTTGGATTAAATCCCCATGATTGTTTACAAAGGATACGATTAATTATCATGTAAACATATTGTAAAAGGAGGAGCAATTATGCACGTAGGGGGGGGAGGCGGTAAAAAGGAGTTTGTAAATGGGAGATTTTACCTTTTGTTATCACCCAAATCTAGGCTAGACTCTGTATTTCATGATGTACTTTGCCTTTGTGAATTAATAGGAATAAAGAGCTCCACCTCATGCTTTTCGAATCTTATTTTTCCTTTAAACAAATGAGTCTGATCTGAGTTACTGAGCAGCATTTTTATTTAAAAAGGGAAAAGCGCCGGTTGGCTAGGGCCCAACCAACCCAGCACGTTTACCCTATTTCCTGTTTCTTGTAATTTATGTTTATATTGTCAAGTGTGACTTAATTTCAAGCACATGTATTCCTGTCTGAGTGAAAGCAGATCCGTTGTGTGAAGTAGTGAAACTTCCTTTTCGTGCACCTCATTTTGGATTGGTTTTCTCGCCTGGTCCAAGCATGAGAAATAAATCTGCACCAGTGCATGTTGGCGTGCTATTCCTTTTCTTGCACATGATTTCAGATTGGTTTTCCCCGCCTGGTCCAAGCAGGAGAAATGAACCTACACCAGTGAACGTTGGTGTGATATTTCCTTTCCTGCAATTCCATTTGATTGGTTTTCCCCACCTGGTCCAAGCAGGAGAAATGAACCTACACCAGTGCACGTTGGTGTGATATTCCTTTCCTGCAATTTCGTTTGATTGGTTTTCCCCCCCTGGTCTAAGAAAGAGAAATGAACCTGCACCAGTGCACGTTGGTGTGTTGCAACAAGAATTTTTAGCTTACTTCCTGTAATCTTCTTTTCATTCATTAAATGCTTATGACAGGATAAATGTATATTGATTGTTTCTTTATTATTGCATTAGATCAGGAACATTCACTTTTTATGTGTGCAATTTAATTTGACACTTGCAATAATTAAGCACTCATTTTAAGAATTAATAGCTAAGTGCAGGAAGCTCTGATCAGGTGCAAGAACAAGTTTCTTGTCATAGGATCTAAGTGCTTTGAACCCTGGAAGTTCGAGCCCTTGCATGAAGTAAAAATCCTTTGGTAAAGACACCATTTATACCTCCTGCATAAACCTATGTTCCTGCACTAGTACAAGCAGATTGCGATAGTGCGGGACAAATTAGTGCAAAAAGGAAATATTTAAAGAAGTAGGTTTAAGGGCCCATTCTATGAGACTGCCAAGTGTCTCTGCTAAAGAAAACATAACACATACTGATCTAGATCTTGGGAGAGGCGCTCAAGATCTGAAAAATTGAAATGCCAGAAGAAAAAGAGGAGAATTCCCAATAAACCAAACCACAAAGAAACTTTTTATTAAAACAGATAATAACTGTAAGGACTACATTGTGGTCGACAAACTGTCCTTTTACAATATGCGACTTGTTACTTATAGCCTTTTTCGGTTATAATACCACAGGTCAATTCCATGGGCGAAAGAATACCATGGGTGGATGTCACAATACCATGGGTCAATTCCATGGGTGAATGAATACCATGGGTGGATGTCACAATACCATGGGCAAATACCATGGGTGAATGAATACCATGACTGGATGCCACTTACAATACCATTGGTCGATGCCACTTATAATACCATGAGTAAATTCCATGGGTGGATGAATACCATGGGTTGATGCCATTTTCCACTCGAATCATGCCTCCCTCCTTAAGAAGAAATGGTCCCCATTACGTGAAGTTCCCTCCTGTGAAGCCCTTGTCGAATATGAAGAGCCACTGAAGAGAAGGGTTTTACGTGGTTAACCCATAACCATCATGAACGAAGATCCGAGGATAGAGATACCCTGTAATGCTTGTGACCAACTGTGATACGAACAGTGTACAACCTAGCAAATGGACTTCGATGAAGTGTGGGTTTGTGGATGACCCATAACCATGATGAACAAAGATCCAAGGATAGAGATACCCTGTAATTCTTGTGACCAACTGTGATTGCAACAGCGTGTCGCCTAGAAAATGGACTTAGATGAAGTGTGGGTTTGTGGATGACCCTTAACCATGAAAAACAAAGAACTGAGGATAGAGATACCCTATAATGCCTGTGACAAACTGTGATGCTAACAGTGTGCAGCCTAGCAAATGGACTTTGATGACTAGGATTTTGTGTGGTTGACCCATAACTGTGATGTTGGTTGTTCATGAAGTAGCAGGTGCCAACATAGCCTGGGGTGGGAGGACAAATATCCAAAGAACCCAAGCCAAATACTACTATGATGAAACTGATGAATGTGAAGCAGGTGCCTACTAAAGCGGAGTGGGAGGGCACGTCTCCAAAGGGAACCTGCTCCGAATTCTGCCCCATAACTAAAATGGACATAACTTGGTCGATATAACTCATAATATTTATTAGAACCTGTTTTTGGAATTAGAAGGACCATTTTGCACCTTCCCATGAGTTGGAAATCCTTATCTGGACACTCTAGAATCTCAAATTCGCGCTTCAACTTTTCCGTTGTCATAAAAGTTCTGAAAAAAATAGTTGATTTTAAATCAACGATAACTCCTACATCCGAACTCCGGTTCGACCCATTGTTTTTTAAAATTGAGCGATTTTTTGAGAGGCACTCAGATATAAAATCACTTTTATGAAATTCCACAAAAAATTTGCAAAAACATATAGGAGATGCTCCATCCATGAATTTTCGTCAAAAGCATTTTTGCAATAGAGCTGATTTTGAATCGACGATATCTCCCTCATCTGGACTCCGATTTGGTCGATTTTTATTTTTGTTTTGAATTTTGGTATTTTTTCACAAGGAATCCAGATTTGGTATTTTTTTTTTGTAAATATTGTACCAAATGTTTCAGATCTGATCTGCAAACTCGCCACACAAAAAAAAATTCCTGCAAAAAAATGAAAAAAAAAAAGAAGAAAAATTCTTCCTTCTTGGCCAAAGAAAGTGCTCTGTGGAAGTCGCAGCATGTGCCTGAAGTTTGCTGAATATTGCTAAAAAAATTTGAAACTGAAATATGCATGAAACCTCATTCCCATGGAATCATAACCTTCTCCGATACCACTGATCCGGATCTTGGGGGGAGGCACCCAAGATCTGAAAAATTGAAATGCCAGAAGAAAAATAAGAGAATTCCCAATAAAACAAACCACAAAGAAACTTTTTATTAAGACAGATAATAACTGTAAGGACTACATTGTGGTCGACAAACTGTCCTTTTACAAAATGCAATTTGTTACTTATAGCCTTTTTCAGTTACAATACCACAAGTCAATTCCATGGGTGAATGAATACCATGGGTGGATGTCACAATACCATGGACGGAGTCACAATACCATGGGTGAATGAATACCATGGCTGGATGCCACTTACAATAACATGGATGGATGCCACTTACAATACCATGGGTAAATTCCATGGGGTGATGAATAACGTGTGTGGATGAATACCGTGGGTTGATGCCATTTTCCACTTGGATCACATACTCAGTAATTAAAAATTGATCTGTTGGAGTGATTGCCTTTTTTATTTTGATTCCTTTGCAAATGCATTCTTTCTTGTTCCAACACTAGATTACTTTGATGATTCAGTTATCTTTTACTCTTTCGATTCAACAAGCTTTCCTTTAAGAAAGTAGGAATTTCTATTAGGAAAATTCATACCATCTCTGGAATTGCATGTGCTTCGTATCTAAGTCTACAAATCCCAGGGATAACAACTAAATGTTGAGGAGTTTGCTTAAGTTCAATTCCTGCACCCAACATTTTGGTGTCGTTTCCGGGGAGGCGATTTGATTTGGTAAGAATTTTTTGTTGATGCAATAGGGGTAAGTCTGCCTTTATCTTTTTGTAATTTTTATGCAAGTGTGGTGAGCTTTATTTCAGCCAATAAATTTAAAAATCAATTATCTTCACATCTTAATCTTTAACGTTATATCATTTTTGGGGTGTTGTAAGAACCCCCGTTACTAATATGTGTGTGGAGACAGGGACTATCAATCAACCAGATGGACTTAAAGATGATAACAAGTATGAAGGTTCTCTCTCAAGCCCTAGCAGCTACTGGGATCTTGATCTCTACCTCTCAGGAAGAAAACTTCTTGGCAATAGTCAAGGACTTGTCCATTTCTCCACCATCACAAGAGGATTTATAAGTCTCTTTTGAGGAGACGAATGAATCATGCACTATAGTTAACGAAGGATATCCATTGGAACCTGAGAACGAAAAGTTATTGACATGTCTATCAGTAGATCCAGAATGTGATCAAGAGGCTAATTTCCCTAAGGAGGACAATCGACATGATAAGGAAGAAGAAGATGTGCAGCATGGTCCAAATCAAGAAATGGACCAAGGCTACCATGATTACATCGAACACTGGTTCCAAACAACTACTTAAGCAAGGTAACATTATCCTCTTCTAAAACTCTTGTTGTCATATCATTTACATTCGTTGGTTTTTCATGCTCATGCACACTTTCAAGTTTGTATGATAAATTTGAGCATGAATATATATTTTCACCTAATCTGCACATGGATTCATTGGAAGTACTCCTATACATAAAAGGAAGTCTTCCGCCTCTTAGGTAAAGTAGGGTAGGTGAATAAATGCTATTAGGGTTTTTGGATTTTAAAGTGTAGTCACTAAAACTACTTTTGATCTGCATTGGTTGTTAACACACACATCTGTGACACATCTTGTTGAGTATGATTCACTCTAATACCTCATGATTTTCAAAGTAACCATGACTAATCACTCTAAGAAGTTGTCATCTGATATATATGATTTCAATTCCCCTTAGAAGGTACTATTGGAAACCCCCTATGGAGGACCACTCTTGTTAAGATCATAATAAGCTATTCATGAGAACACTAGCATTCTTAATTCAAGGAGTCTTTTAGTCATTATCTGGGATATCTTTAATAAGTCTTTGGGGCAGAGGAACTAGTCAGTAATGATTAGTCATTAAAAACTTTTCACGCCATCCCGTACTCTTAAGGAGTAGATCTGTCTCCCCACTTATTAAGTAACCTTTTAGGTTAATCATAATCAAAGTATACAAAATATTTATGGGATGATAGGAGGTCTCTTGATGAGCCGACTTACTATGATCATGAGACCTAGCATGCATGACATTACTGCTTCTAGTCACCAAGCCAGAGTAATGGCTTTTAACTCAAAAGTTGGAAGACAAGAGGCCTCATCACGAGCCGACCTGTTCATCCATGTTACTTCTTGTGAGTGGCACTGCCATTAGTTGGTTACCAAGCTAGAACAGTGGCCTTCATCTAAAATTAAAATAAGATAACTCTGAATCCATGCCTAGTAAGTGGGACACAAACATTTCGATGGGTCAAAAGACACCCCTGCCAAGGTTATGGACACCTACGGGCAGCAGGGCTATGTCTGTGGTATTAAAGTTAATTTCTTTCTATGATTTGCTTGGCTATCTTTCTCTTCCCCTAAACTTATCCTTTTTTTTTGGACAATGGTTTTAAAGATGATTTGAACATGATGCTTTCAGTTATATCTTTAAAAAAATCAAGAATCTTTAAGGATGTGGTACCCTTAGTAAAGGTTATTCTTTGTTCTATATTAAGAGGAAATTTAGTTTGAATCCAGATGACAATGGAATTTAGAGTGTTCAATAAAGAGGTTGCTAATTGGTATCATAACTCATTTTGACTTTCATGGTATTTAGAGTGATGAATTACTCAATGATGACAGCTCACAAGATGCTGGTTGACAACAATGTGTATTGATGGTGGTTGCCTCTAGATATGCGCTGCATAATCTAGGTAAAAGATTACTACAGTAGGTGCATGAACTTGTGGTAGTTATTTTGAGATTTCACCTTTTCAACAAAATTTGATTTTCATTATAAGACTTTGGGCAGAAACAAAACAAGGAATTCATTTGGGACATGGTAACATGTATGTACCATACTCTTTTGTCTATAATTTCTACTTTTTGTATCTAATCTTGTTGCATTCTTACAATTGATATTTTCATTAGAACTGTAACATGGTTAGCAGGCAAACCTTCTAGAAAATTTTCTGCCTTTCTTCATATCCCATTTTCGTAATTCCCCATCAGTTTTCTTCTTCAATCCCAGAATGATTACCTTCCCATCTGTTTCGTAAATCCCACTTTACCCCTTGAATTTTTTTTTCCTATCCCACTTCTATTTACACCCTCTTGGTGGTATTGTTCCTGGAATCCCTCTAATAAACTTCCTTCCCACTCTAAATTTTTTTCTTTTCCCACTTCTTTGTTTCCCCATGAACTTATAGCAAGATCTATTGGATAAAGAGCAAAAGGATATGCTCAGAAGCATCAAAGAAATGGCAAAGCAAACCTTTCGTATGACTGAGGAAGTCATGTTGAAGTCCAACCCACGTTTTACCAAAATTCCCTATTTTTTTTAGTAGATTTTATGCTTGCACCAGTGCAATCACGTTGTAATATACAGTAGTGAAAGTAGAAAAGTTCCAGCAAAGCAGCGCAATTTAGGCGGTGTAAGCAGATCAGTGCAAGCACACACCATCCTTGCAATTTTGTATTTTTATTGTAGTCCTTATGATAGATTTTCTTGAAATTAGTATAAATAATCAAAGAGTCTAGCAAATACTCTATTCTTGAAACAAGCTTTATCTAGCGTAGGAAATGTGATCACATAGAATTGGAGGAAACATCATTACAAATGCCCATAAATGTTTTTAATCTTGCTTTTTGCAAGGGAGCAACAATGCGACAATTGATTTCCTTGCATGAGGACATGCAAGAAGGTCAGCATGGGGGGATGTTGGGCCTCTGTTTTGCCTTACTTTATATCACCTTTTACTCGAAATCACTCATGCTTTTGTTTAGCTTGACTATTCATTGTCATAGTTTTGTGCATTCTCGGAGATAATAAGTAAGTATTTGCTATTCCTTTGTTTTAATGAGATTTAAACATTAAAGGAATATTTAATAATAGTTTGTGTATTTGCAGGTTTAAAAAGTTGGTTAAATGCCTATTCTGATAGAGGCCAAGTTCCAGCACCACACATTCCTGCACCAGTTCAGATTTTACTACTTCCACCCGAATTCGCAACAGTTTCCCGACAGCTAATTTACTCCTCTATTTCCATGCCGATCGTTGCGAATCTCAAAATATGAAACAAGTGTTTTTTTTCCAATATAGAAAACTGAGTAAGACGCAGGTCGTTTTCCAAAATGCGGAATGGTTGAGGAGATATGAAGAGGTCTTTGGAGGTAGTTTGTTAAAAATACCAATTTTTCCAGAAATCTAGAAAACGCCCAGATTTGGAAAATTCGTATTAAATCTCTTTTTTATTTAATAGGGGAACATTTGTACTGATATTCTATTTAATTAGAACTACTTGGGATGAAATCCCCATGATTGTTTACAAGGGATACGATTAATTATCATGTAACCATATTGTAAAAGGAGGAGCAATTATGCACATAGGGGGGGAGGCGGTAACAAGACTGTGTTTCTAGACAGGAGATTGTACCTTTTTTATCGCCCAAATCTAGGCTGGAATCTGTATTTCATGATGCACTTTGCCTTTTTGAATTAATAGGAATAAAGAGCTCCACCTCATGCTTTTCGAATCTTATTTGTTCCTTTAAACAAATGAGTCTAATCCGAGTTACTGAGCAACCTTTTTATTTAAAAAGGGAAATACGTTGGTTGGCTAGGGCCCAGCCAACCCAGCATGTTTACCCTGTTTCTCGTTTCTTGTAATTTATGTTTATATTGTCAAGTCTGATTGAATTTCAAGCACATGTATTCATGTCTGAGTGAAAGCAGATCTGTTGTGTGAAGTAGTTAAATTTCCTTTTCCTGCACCTGATTTCGGATTGTTTTTCCTGCCTGGTCCAAGCAGGAGAAATAAACCTACACCAGTGCGCGTTGGTGTGCTATTCCTTTTCTTGCACCTGATTTCAGATTGGTTTTCCCCGCCTGGTCCAAGCAGGAGAAGTGAACTTGCATTAGTGCATGTTGGTGTGATATTTCCTTTCCTGCAATTCCATTTGATTGGTTTTCCCCACCTGGTCCAAGCAGGAGAAATGAACCTGCACCAGTGCACGTTGGTGTGTTGCAGCAATAATTTTTAGCTTTCTTCCCACAATCTTCTTTTTTTTCATTAAATGCTTATGATTGTTTCTTCATTATTGCATTCTGTTAAGATCAGTAAAATTCACTTTATATGTGTGCAATTTAATTTGACACTTGCAATAATTAAGCACTCATTTTAAGAATTAATAGCTAAGTGCAGGAAGCTCTGATTAGGTGCAAGAACTAGTTTCTTGTCATAGGATCTGAGTGCTCTGAACCCTGGAAGTTCGAGCCCTTGCATGAAGTAAAAATCCTTTGGTAAAGACACCATTTATACCTCCTGCATAAGCCTTTGTTCCTGCACTAGTGCAAGCAAATTGCGATAGTGCGGGACAGATTAGCGCAAGAAGGAAATCTCTAAAGAAGAAAGTTTAAGGGCCCATTCTACGAGACTGCCAAGTGTCTCTGCTAAAGAAAAACATTAACACATACTCAATAACAAATGCATTCTTTCTTGTTCCAGCACTAGATTACTTTGATGATTCAGTTATCTTTTACTCTTTCTATCCTGCAAGCTTTTCTTTAAGAAAGTAGGAATTTCTATCAAGAAAATTCATACCATCTCTGGCATTTCCTGTGCTTCGTCTCTAAGTTTACAAATCCCCGGGGTTGACAATTAAGTGTTGAGGAGTTTGCTTAAGTGCAATTCCTACACCCAACAAACATGCATAGCTTCTGCCAAAGTAGTCCACACAGATGAAACAGTCACAAACACACAATGAAGGAATAGCACATACAACACCCATCGTAGTAGTCCAGACGAGTGCGACGGTCGTTATAACAACTTCATGGGAAAGGTTTTATCTAGTGTCTAGCGAGGCAATCCACATAGTCAAGACATCATTAACAACTTATACAACACATTTTCATAAACATATGTATGAGAGAAACTGAAATAGTTCAATTGTTTTAACATAGGTTAAACCAACATGCATTACAAGTGTTCCAATATTAGTCTTACAAAAAATTACAATACATGTCTGAAAACGTGTTGGGTTGTTAACAGGATTCTGAATTAAGCGAAAGTTCCAAGACACATCGGTACACCACACATCACTAACCCCATAAGAGGGACGTTGGAGCCACTGCTCGCTCCTCAAAGAAAATATTACAGACTATCAAGGCTATGTGGGAAGAGCCAAGGTGAAAAAATCCTTTGCATGTACAAATGAGGGGTATTTATATCCAAGGGTAAAACTGGCCCTTATGACTGTTCGACTTCCCTCATGACTGTTTGACTTGTTTGATTCTTCAACTTTACATTATTCTTCAGATTACATGTGGGTCTCTTGGACTTCCATGTTACATTACATTGATTACAACAGTGTGGCTCACAGTAGTAATGTGGACGAGATGACTCATGACTCAATTCAGCACGACAATGCTGATATGTTCATGTTGTTGGTGGTGTCCATGTCAAGCTGAAGTGTCGCTGAGTGATGGAGGTCCTCTTGGTGTATCATAGCTTCACCCCTGCATGGCAAGGTGTGTGGAGTCTTCAATGGTCTTGGTGTTCACTTGATGTTGCATGTGCATGTCGCTCCTCCACTTTTACTTTCACATGCTTCACGTGTTCGTCCATTTGCGAAAAAATATCCTTGCATACATTAACCCTTTCGCGAAAAAATCTCCTCGCATACATTGTCCATTTGCGAAAAAATCTCCTCGTATGCATTGTCTATTCTCGAAAAAATATCCTTGCATGCATTGTCGTCCATCCGTTCGTGAACAAATCCCCTTGCATGTGCTCTCCTTTTTCATCCCATTCGTCATCACATCATGTCTCATCCATGTACCTATATCTGTAATCACTCATTACGAGATGACATCAAATCCATAAATATCCTTGTCTACCATGATGCATTGTCGTTCACTTTCAGATGTAGGTGACTGGGAGAGATGACAAGGTTATGAAACTTCGTAAGGCAGATCTCAAGCTGGGATGCGGGCTCTTGACACTACTGATGAAAATTACCCAGAAGTCACTGGCAAATTGAGATGGACAATCTTGATCAGTAGTGACTGTCTGCAGGATCTGCTTCAGCTAGCAGGAAGTTCTTCCCAATTTTTTGAGGGAAGCAGTGTAGGCAGCAGAGGATAGAAAAAACTATGCAATTCCTCTGAGGAGCTGACAGCGGGTTGCAGGAGTGCTGTTGGAAAAAACTGTGCAATTGCTAGGAGGCTGGCCTGCTAAACATCCTTGTGTAGTTTTTGAGCTAAGAGGGATGCTCGGCAGCTGAGGACTGCTCATGAAATCTATGCAGTTTCCTGGGTGAGGAACAAGCCGACTAACTCGGTAAATGGCTGGAAAAATTGCGCAAGTTTTTGAGGGAGACAGTGATGGACACTTGGTGTTTGTCTAGCATGTCTGTGCAATTTCTTCAGTTAGCAGAGCGGGCATGCTTTATAGATTTTTCACACTCTTTGGGGGGAGTGAGTCTCGGTGTCACTTCCCGATCAAACTCTCTGATTGACCAGCTGGAGGGTTGGTTGATTCGCTTGCGAGCAATGTAGATTGAGATGGTTTAGGGAGAAACTTTTGCGATGTTCTAGATGACAGTCAGTCTGGTTGATTCTAGGATTGCATAGTACAGGCTGCTTGGGAGATAACCTCAAGCTCTGCGCAATTCTAGGCAGCAGTACATGTTTAGTGAGGGCTAAAACTAAGCAGTGCAACTCAGCGAGGGTTCAGCTATTGGAGGGTGATCCAGTCATCATAACTTCAGCAAAATGACTAAGTGTGTGAGCAAGTGAACTTGTGCTTATGAGACCTTGTGAACACACACTCAACATGACTCGAGGATAAGATGTGGCAGACCATCAAGACAACATATACTTAGTGTGACTTACCGATGGTGCAAGTGACAAGTGTGACACATGTGATAGATCGTTGATCAACTGCGACGACACCTACGTGACAGTGCATACAACTTTGTGTGTGTGTGTGATAGACGTTTAAATATCGAATACAACTTATACACATGAAGCAAGAACTTGTGTATGGCCAGAACATGGATGCAAGCGTGAAATTTTGACCAACATGAAAAAATTTGTCCATTGAACTATCAAGCGAGGAGGGTGCAAAGGAAACACGAGCTCACAAAATGAGCTCAATTTCTTGCGAACACTGAGGGAAAAACCCAAGGAAGGCTACTAAATTGAACGCATGCCAGAATTTTGGAGGGAGTTGAGCCACTACAACACAGGGATAGTTTCATTACAACCCAAAGAAACCATAGAAGAGTAAACATAATGATTTTTAGCATATAGCATATTGTTATAGGTCAACCCTTTTGGATCTGAAATCCCTAGAGATTGCCCAAACATCACATAGTCCAATGAAACTTCTTTGGGATTGTCTCTATATGAAAAATAAGGATATGCATTAAACATAAATGGAGCACCTGTATCATCCAAGAGTTTTAGGAGAGGCTTCATAATTGGTAGCAAACTAGTAGAAAATGTGGAGGTCGAAGGAGGAAAGGAACTTGAAAGGATAGCCATATTGTGTGGAGTAGATACCTTAATCTTGTCATCGAAGCCTAAAGCAACCAAACTAGAATGAATGTTAAGTACTGCAAGCACTAGAGAAGAGTTTAATGACCCAACACTATTTTTAAGGACCTCATTCCCTACGATGATTATAACTATTAAGGTTGAAGGGTAGTAAGGAGGAACCCTCTGAGCCACTGAAGCTTGGCCTACCGTTGGGCTTTCACTTATCCTCTAGACTTCCTCATTCTCAAGACCCACAACAATTGTAATGCCTGTGTTGGAAAATGCTTACAGTATAGAGGAATTTGAGTTGTAGATCTTGAATCTATTGATAATGGTGTTTCCAAGCATCTTCGCTACCTGCTTCGGTGATGGGAAATTGTTAGTTTATGTTCCAAAGTTTACATCAATTTCAAGGTTTGGCTGTAGTGATTCCTCCAGCTCATTTTCCCCAGCAATGTGCAATACCAAAAAACATACAACCATAACCCACATTAGCCCAATTTTGTGGCCTTAATGGATGCAGGAACCCTTCAAATTAAAAAAAACCACATTAACACAACATGCAATGATTGATGCTTCAAAGCAAAGAGTCTTTATGTATATGCAATGGATAATGAAGTTCTTAGATCGAGTTCTTACCTGTTGAAATCAAAAGAACCGAAATATAGACAACAAACAATAGAGTTTTACATGAATGCAATCTTCGATAATCCATCTTGAACAAAGATACAGCCCTGAGACCTTCAATGTACCTCTAGATTACTGCACTTATTGGCTTAGAAAGATAAATTCTTGCATTCTCTGTGCATTACACCCATACCAACTTCTTTGTCTGAAATTTTCTTCTAAATCCGAGACCAAGATATTGTCTAATACACTCACAGGGTTGAGGAAGGTCCCATACACCTTCCTTTAGGAAAAGCCTCTAGACTGAATCAACCAAGTGTATACTATATAATAACATGAACTCTACTAAGCCTCTAGAAAGATGCTACAACACCATACACACCACATGGCTATCTACCATGAAATCACATAAAGGTAGAGTCTAGCCATTAGAGATAATTAATTAAAATATATATTAATATTAATCATGGTTTATTTATCAACTCAAGAGGGAGGGAGACAGGAAAGATAATTCTATTTTGGGGGAATTTCAAGCCTCTCTCTGATCAATGGCTGGGGAGAGAGTAGTTATTTATGTCACTAGATTCTATAACTAACATTAACACTATTAAAAACAAATAATACCAAATTGTAGGCCGTTATACACACGTCTAACCTTACCAGGTCAAGATGCTTTTCATAGAATTGGGGTGTAATTATTTGGGTATAATAAAAGAAGAGAATACATCTAAGTCTATCCATACCCATGCTAAATAGGCTCAAAACAAAAAACAAAATAAACCCCATTTCCAAAGTTAAGATGATACTAAAAGTAGTACAATTATGCACTATGACAGTTACAAGCTTTAGGTAGTTCACTGTCACTAAGCTTTCACACTCAACCCCAGTGAAATCCATACACCTCATATTGGTCACATGAATTTTCACATTGCTCATCTCCATACAATGTTGAACTATCAAATTTTCAAGAAGAGGGCATTTTTATACAAGATGCTAAAGTATATCATCATTTTTATAGATGAATGACATAGAACATGTTACAAGGCATCTAAAACCGTTGAAGTAGAGAGACATTCATGTGAAGAAAAACCATTGGAGCTTCAATGATGTTAGGGATTCACAAGAAAAAAGAGATGTTGGAACATCCATGAAACTGCGAGTCAAAATATTGTTGAGAGAGATTTGTTTCACTCTTTTTGAAGATGCAGATTGAATCCATTTCTGATTTTTTTTTGCAATTTTCCTTCTATCAATATCACCCATGGAAACTAAAAGTTTAAAACTTCCAAGTTGAGCTGAGTGAAAGAAAAGAACATTATTAATTACCCATATTATTGTTTCCTTATGCTTTTCGATCTGCACTTTCCTCTACCTAGCTTTCTTGTCACAACTTTCAAGCTCAGCAGAGTGAAAGATCATAATAGTATTAATTCCCCCCTTTTTTGTTTCCTTATGCTTTTCCATCTACACTTTCCTCTACCTCACTTTCGTGTCACATTGAATAGTAGTTCTTCCCCTCCATAAATGCTTCGTTAGGCAGATTCACCCTGGTGACCATCCTTCCGATTCAATAACAAATAATTGAAAATTGCAAATTGCAAACCAAGGATATGGATGGATAGTCATGTGCATATGCCCAAAACAAGAACAAAGCGTCTCGTTCCTCGATGTCTGTATGTCTAGAAGAAAGGCTCTGCAGGCCCAAAATGGGAGCCGAGGGTTTGGTTACTTGATGTGTGTATGTTGAGTAGAAGGGTTGTCTAGGGGAGAATTTCATAATTGACTAATACCAGTCGAATCAATCTGATGGCCCAAGCTATTTCTATCGTCATGGAAAGAGAGGGATTTCTTCTCAGAGGGAACGCCTTAAGACATATATATATATATATATATATATAGAGAGAGAGAGAGAGAGAGAGAGAGAGATAAATTTTAAGAATTAATATATAAGTTAAACATACATACATTTCAAACATGAAACAACATTCTTAGCTATGGAGATTTACCCCACTTTACCATGTAGATTCTTAATTTGTAAATAGGATTTATTATAATACCATGGGCCAATATCATGGCTTATCAAAACACATGCCCAAAAAACTATACCTCACTTCATATGATGGATATTTACCCCACTTTTCCATGTAGATTTTTAATTTGTAAATAGGCTTTGTTACAATACCATGAGTCAATACCATGGCTTATCAAAACCACATGCCCAAAAAACTATACCTCACTTTTGCTCATATAATAGTTTTTTAAAATTAATCAATTTAATTAAAATGGAAAAAATGACATAACTACTTTAGAGACGAATCTCAACCTTTGATTTGTTGATACTACTATGAATATTCTATATATTCTAAAATTTTATATGAAGATTGAATCTCTACCATCCACCTAATAGTTATTGATAATTAAATTAAAATTATCGAAGCATAGTCCCCGATCGGGGTGAAAATGGCGGCGACGTGGGAGATCACGGAAGCGGTAGGAAGGGGGTATGATAAGCCACCTAGCACAAGGATAATAATGCAGGTTGACAGGACGGGATGCAGGCAGGTCATAATTCCAAGAAACAGCGGAGACGGAGCAATGAAAGGCAGACGTGGAGAGAGTGGAGGTGCTCTAACGATGGGACGCAGGTTAGCTGGCGCAGGATTAAGCAGAGGAGGAGAGGGAGCTAATGGAGAATGCATATGGCAGAGGGAGGAGGTGCAGAAGAACAGAGTTGGGCGACCAGATAAGGTAATTGGATACGGAAAGAGGTGTGCAGGAGAGATAATCGTCATCGCCCTCAGCGATAGCTTTGATAGGGGCAAGGAATCAGACGACAGTTCAAGGTTTAAAGTTGGCAGGAGAAAGTAGAGGGACCGGCCTCCCACCCTTTGTAGAACCAAACGAAAGGCAGCTAAGGGAAACATGAGAAAGGTTGTAATCGATGTGAGCGGGGAAGGAAGCAGGACTGGGCATGACAGAAGCATGGCCGAACCACAAGAAATTAAGGATCAGAAGCAGTCGGGTATGGAGAGGAAGATAGGAGGGGAGGAGGGCAAAAACCCAGATCAGGGTTATCACATGTAGACGAGGAGAAGCAGAATGGGGAAGGGGAGGCCTCCCGAGGATAAGTTACCAGAAGAGGCATGGAACCTGGAGAAGAAAGCCAAGGGGCGTGGAGAAGAAGTATGCCCTGGATCCCCCTCGGTGATAGCTGGTTAGGGTAGCAAGGCAAAGGATGAAAATAGAGTTGGTCGCTTAGGACGTGGAAGGGGACATAGAGGCAGAGTGAGAGGATGCCAAGCTGGAATCCAGGAATGGAGCTCCCCATTACCGGTCGGAAAGCATCGGGGCAGGAAAACGCTGAAGCATAAGGTCCAGGAGGCGGAGAGAGCGTACAGTGAGGAAACCAATGTGGATATTCGAAGGATAATTAAGGATCTGGAGGAAGCGACCATGCAGGAGGAGTCGGACCTCGAAATGGAGGACTGGGAATATGTTAAAATTGGAAACCAGGGAAAAATTTCATGTGGGTCATCTTATTCATGGCTGATAATATTTTTATTAGATTCCTCGCGTTGAGAGGTGTAGGATTGATATAAAGATCATCTGATTCCGATAAGTATTCATGGAGATATGAATTTATTTTGATTATGGAATTATTATCAAGCCGACCTACAACTCATGTAGGCTTAGAAGCCTAACAGTCGCATCTATTCAAACACCAACGTTGTGTATAAATATAAGAGGACTTTTCCTCATTTGCGCACACACTTCTCATCACATCTCTCTCTCTATACTGCACATAAATGAGTCTCTTCTCTACTGTGCAGAAATGGGTCTCTCTCTCACACATGTGAAGCCGGAAGCTGTTGAACCTGAAGCTGCAACTGTAGATCCAAAGATTGACCTGCATGGCCTAGAAGATCTCCTCTTTGGAACTGCGCTGTAGGTTCATCTAAACCTCCTCTGAAAGTCACAACTTTTGGTGGTGGAATGAAGTCAATCCAACGAACAGTTTGCAAGATATTGATTGCCCTAGTTTGAAGCCGGAAACTGCTGAAACTGAAGCTGCAACTAAAGAAGTAAAGATTGACCTGCGTGGCCTAGAAGATCTTCTCATCTGAACTATGCTATAGGTTCATCTGAACCTCCTCTGAAAGCCGCAACGTTTGGTGGTGGAATTAAGTCAATCCGACGGTCAGTTTGTGAGATATCGTTTGCCTTAGTTTGATATTGAAGCCGCTAATGCTGATGCTGTTGATCTAGGGTTTGCTACTACTGATATGAATCAGATTTATTGTACTATTTCTCTCTACTGAATTATTGAAGATAAAATAATATTTGATCAAAAGGTTTCCCCACACATTGTGGGGTTTGTCCCTGGCTAGCCGCCACATCTTGTGTCTCTTGTCTTGGCTTGTTTTCTGACGATCGTTTAATGTTCTATCTGCACTTTACTTTATGTACATGTGATTGCTAATCTGTGAAGTATAATAAGAAAAAGAAGTAAACTGTTATAAGCATAGAACATACCATAACTTAACATGGTATCAGAGCTGAGGTGAAGACAAAGCCCAAGCAAGAGCAAGAGAAATCACCAAAGAGAAGGTTGGCAAAGCTATCCTAAAAGAACGATGGGGTCCTTAACACTCTTTCCTATCGAAGACAAGCTTCGTGAGAAAGCTGACTATCACAGATGGAAGATGTCTATCGATCTAACCCTTGAGAATCAAGGAGTGTTGGATTATGTGAGAGGCAATATTGTTGAGCCTCCATCAAATGCATCCGTTGCTTCCTGGAACAAATGGAAGAATGGAGAAATTACAGCAAAGAAGATCATGTGAGACTCTATCAACAAGCGCTTGGTGGCCTACATCTCTGATCTAGACACCTCCAAGGAAATCTACGATAGACTGGTGAGTTTATTTAAAGTTAATGATATAAATAAAGTTTTGTTTCTTACAAATAAGCTGAGGGAAATCAAGAAGGGTAAAGATGAGAGTATGCAAGCATACTTCTTAAGAATCACCAAGATTAGGAACGATCTCCTATCTATTGGGGAAACTATTACTGACAGAGAAATGGCACTCACAACTCTTGGAGGATTAACATCTGAATGGTACGTGTTCAGGTCTACTCTTCTAAACTATAATGTAATTCCTGGTTTTGAGGAATTAATGGCTAGATGCATGCAAGAAGAAACAAGGGAAGAAGAGCAAGAAATGCCTATGCCTAAAGGTCCTCCTGCTACCTTTTCTTCTCATGCTAAGAAAATAAATAATTCTGGGATTAAATCAAAAGGAAAGGCTGGACCTAAGGCTGGAAGAAAATGACGATGTTACATCTGCAATAAAGCAGACCACTATGCAAGGGAATGCCCTGATAGGAAGGACTCACACCGGGATGATGATCAAAATCCCTCTAATGGCAATCAAAGGAATGACAAATTCAATAGCAAAGGTAAGAGGAGAGCTGGGAATCGAGGAAGAGGACAACCATTCAAGAAGGCTAGAAATTCCAGGATGTATTAAATGCACCTGACCTCAGAAAGAACCTAGTGTCCATATTGGCAATGGAAGACAAAGGCTACAAGGTAACCTTCAGCGATGGCAAGGTACGTATATGGAAAAATAATGTTAAATATGCCTTTACTCTTGGGTTTAGTGTTGATTCATTATATCAGGTCGATGAAAGTCCGCTAGGTGTCATGTCTTATGACACATCTCTTCAGTCCGAACTTTGGCATCGGAGGTTTGCCCCCCTTCATTATAAAGCTATACTCGGTGTAAGACAAATGGTGACAAGGATGCCCGAATTCCGAGTAGAGAAAGAAGGTGTATGTCCAGGATGTGCAGAAGGAAAGCTCAAAAGGGGACCATTCCCCTCAAGCCAAAGCAAGACCTCTGATATATTATAGTTGGTTCACTCAGACATACCTGATGTTGGCATTAAGAGGGAGACTACTACACCACATACTCCTAAGCAGAATGGTGTGGCGGGAAGGAAGAACCGCATGATTGTGGAAGTTGTCTGAGCCATGCTACGTGATCAAAGACTTTTGAAGTTTCTATGGGCTGAAATTGCAAACAATGCCATATATGTACAAAATCAATGCCCTCATCAAGCATTGGGTTCCAAGACTCCTGAAGAAAAGTTCACTGGTAAGAAACTTGATGTTTCTCAGTTTAGAATTTTTGGAAGCCCTGTATATTTTCATGTGCCGAAAGAGAAAAGAAATAAATTGGATGCATCTAGAAAGAAGGGAATTTTCGTGAGCTATGGTGAAAATACTAAAGGCTATAGAATCTATGGAGTTGGTCAAAGGGAAGTCGTAATTAGTCATGATGTCACCTTTGACGAAGATATGGCTCTTAGCAAGGTGGAAAATCTTCCAACTTTGAGGAGCTCTCAAGAAGTCGACACCAGGGAACCGAAAAAAAAGGATGATGAATCAATGCCTGATGTAGAAGAACCCATGGATCCGATTGATCCTCGTCCACATAAGCCTTCCTCTTCTAGGAAGAGGCCTTCATGGCTTAGGGGGCTACTTGAAGATGTTGAAGGACATGCCACATCCCGAGAAACCTTTTGTGAAAGTAAGAAACCTAATAGGTGTCAGGGATACCTAACCATCATGAGCACGATCATACAAAATAAGCCTTCATCATTCTTAGACGCCGTCAAGAATCAAGTATGGAAGGATGCTATGACCAAAGAATATGAGTCTATCATGAAGAATGATGTATGGGAAGTAGTTCCCAGACCCCAGGACAAGACAATTGTTACTTCCAAAAGGCTTTACAAGATAAAGCATGCAGCAGATGGAAGTACAGAAAAGTATAAGGATCGTTTTGTTGCTCGTGGTTTCTCTCAGAAGGAAGGTATAGACTATGATGTGATATTTGCACCTGTTTCCAGGTATACGACCATCTGCTCGATCATAGCCTTTGCCGCTTCACAAGGATGGAACCTACATCAGATGGATGTCAAGGCTGTGTTCTTACACGGCTCGATCAAAGAAAAGGTCTACGTGGAGCAACCTGAAGGATTTGAGATTTATGATCGAAAATCTCATGTATGCAGGTTGAAGAAGGTTCTCTATGAGCTGAAGCAAGCACCCTGAGCATGGTATGAGAGGATCGATAGCTACTTGATGAAGCTGGGATTCACTAGGAGTGAAGCCGATCCTAACCTTTACTTTAAGGTTGAAGATGATAAACCTCTCATATTGGTGTTGTATGTGGATGATCTCTTTCTAACAGGTGCACACCCTCTCATTCAAAAATGTAAGAGGGAGTTGGCTTCTGAATTTGAAATGAAGGACCAAGGACTTGAAGT
>APFE030940757.1:368366-383168 GCA_000404065.3 Pinus taeda
TAATATGAATAAATCAACAAAATAATATTATATAAATTAATTATTTTTAGATAATATTATTATATTAATTGATATCATCAAAATTAATCTATAATATCGAAATAAAATATTTAATTATTACATAACAGTTAGTTTCTAACTAAATATTAAATAATTTAAGAGACATCTCCTTATCTCTTATTCTTAAATAATATTTTACTCTCCTCAGTAACGAAATTACCAACAACTATTTTTCAACGGCTAACTCTCGACAATGATGCAACCATGCTATTTATTCCTTCAGATTGATTGATTTCTCACCTTGTCCTGAGGATGAACCACATTAGTTGGTTCGAAATGTCGACCAAATCCAAACAATGTGATTAATCTGAAAGACTTGTATCTAAATTCTAGAATTACAGAAAGCACCTGATGAACCCTGTATGCAATTTTGGACTAGTTTTTGTAATCTCGCTTTTTAAATTCTAGAAGATGAAATTGATTGGAATTTTCTCAACGAAAGATTTGTTAGGTCCCTATAGTACTAGTGTAACCCCTTATTGTTATTAGTGCAACCTCCTTATTATATTTTTATGCCCATGTACTCCCCATATTGTTATTATTGTGCCCCATAGAAGCCCACTATTGTTATTGTTGTGCCCTTAAATTATTATTGTTATGTCGACTCTGATTATATTATGACCCCTTCTACTCCTATATATAGAAAGGAGGCCTTGTCATTTGTATCATCCAAGAATGTTTATTTTTGTAATGTAAAGGAGGTTTCCTCTTCGAAGAGGCTTATTTTCTAAGGCATTGATCTATCTTTTCTATCTTAATGTGAGTTGGTTTCATAACATTTGGGATCAGAGCTTTGGATTCTAGGGTTTCATTGCTCCAAATAGGTTTTTGTGGAATTTTCGCTATAACATTTTTTTTGCGAAGATTAAAAAGAAACCCATTTGATACTAAGTTGTTTTGAACCTCAGATCCGAATTTCATATCTTGTCTCGCTATATTTTCGGAGATGTGACCTGAGGAAGTTAGGGTTTTTGCAAGCTCCATAATTCCATCTCAAATAGGTCATTGTGGCATTTTCGCTATAATTTGTTTTCTACAAAGTTTTAGATTCTTAAATTAAAACCCATTTGAGCCGAAATTATAAATATACTTGCCATAAAATAGTGGCATTTTCATCTTAGTAACAACAACAATTTTATATGGTTGTTGTTTGAGCTGCAGAGTTAAAGAAACAAATTGGTTAAAGAAACACACATAATGAAAGTTAAATAAGTTAAATAAAGGTTATGTGCCTCACATAGAATGTTAGAAAAAAATCAAATATTATAAAAACCAAAAAGTTGCAAAGCTGCAAATCCATTAAATAAGAAAACTATCAATATTATAAAAATCATTGAACATACATGTGAGTTCAACAAACAAGCATATAAATAAGTGAGAATACGAATTGAATTCATACCATCCTTCAATGAATCATTTCTCTTCTCTCGTCTGCATTTTGATAGCGAATTCGACATATTGAGGCTGAGGAACTTGAGTAGGGTTTCCTGATAACCACTCCAAAAGTGAGCCACTGTAAATGAAAACTATCTATAATTATCGAGTAATGAAACAATTGAAGAAATTAAGAGAAGACGACAAGAACTTGGAGTTTCTTCTTTTCTAGCATTGAAAACAAAGACAAAAGAAAACCCACTTACTTTGAAGTCATTATTTGGATCAACAGTACCCGTGAGTGTATTCACATGAGTGGTTAATCAATTCGAATTTCTAATTTGAAAAAGGATAAGCAGAGGGTATCTTGGCGTTCTGGTTCTTGCATTTCTATTTACTCACAAATAACTATTTTTTCTTGCATCTCTATTTACTCACAACGAATTGAAAAAGTGTTACATTACTTAAGCTCTGGTCAGTTATTTCAAGTTGTTTTCAGTTAAACTATTCTCAAAGTTGATAGAACTAGTGGAAGGTTAGTTGTGTAGTTGGACAACAATCTCACTCAGTGATAATCTAGTTAACTATTCAATTAGCCCAAAATAGCTAGTGCATGCAGAGAATTCGAGTTCCCCAGCTGTGGTGGAGATTCCAAGGCAGTGTAACATCAATTGTAGACTAGTCTTTAGTGTACACGTGTTGCATGTAACCAAATGATCAACCTTGGGAATTGTGCAGTCAATTGGAGGAAAATTCCTAAATAATAGGGGCCTAATTCCTCATGAATTGCACAAGGAAATAAGGGTTGAATCTGAGGCAGAATTTGACTAAGTCCGGGTCATAGCTTCTCATTTAGAAGAGAGATGGGTTATTCACTTGTAATACATTTCTATTCATCTGATTAATGCAAGCATACCTAAGTGGTTTTTAGAAGTTGTTTTCCCCAGGAAAAATAATGTGCATGTGTGTTATTTCATATTCAATATGTGTGATTGTTGTTCTAAATTGTGAATCGAATTCCAAAACCTAGTAGAGTAGGATTATGTCTCTTGATTTTAGATCAAACGTTTTGAGCATTTGCAGTTCTACATGATATTTTTACAAGGCCTTCTCCACTATACAAGTAAAGAGACTATCAAAATTCAATGAGTCTATAAGCATTCCTCTACTAGAGAAAACCCAAGCATTGCCTTTACCCTTACTCCTAGGTGTATAACTACCCTACATTTCTCCCTTACACTTCAAGACATATTCATATTAGCAAAATCATTTCACATGCACATTGCGAATATCAAACTAGGATAGATCAAACCCTATTGCATCCACACCTACTCAATCCATAAAGAATCATATCCAAGCATCTAGGTGAAGCTTCATATGGACTCCATTCTTGACGTAGATGCCTTGTGAAGAAACATGGTAATCATTACTCGATAGGTAACAACCTTTATCCTTGAGAGAAACCTTCTATCCTAGCAAACCTTACGCCTAACATGCATGTGAAAACCTAATACTTTATATTACCATGCATGTGGTGGCTACTACATATATAGACACCATACAACTGCCTTCGCGTAAGACATTTCTTTTGTCTTTAAATACCTTCCTCATCATGTTCAAGACTTGGGATTTTTTATTGTCACATTCCTTAATTTTAAACAACATAAATATCCATGTATTATGAGTAGATCCTAAATTATGGCAACATTGGAATGCAACATAAGAAACGTTCCATACTATAAAATGTTGATCTTGACTATTATATATGGAAAGGACCATTAACCACTTTGTTTTGTTGTTACAGTATAAACTCTTGAGTTATTGGTTTCATATTAAAAAATTCATCCCGTGTTGTTTTATTGGTCCATGCCAAACACTCCCTATGATTAAGAATATTGAAATAAATACATTTTAACAAAAATGTTAATAAAAAATTTCAAAAATGATGAACCATTTGTCAGGAGAGCCATCTTAACTCATATTTCAATCCTTTTGTAAAGGACTATTGTATATAAATGACATATTCATCCAACAACCTTTTCACAGAGATGCTAAGCTTTCTTAAAAGGGGCATCTGAGTCAGTTGCCCGATCATAGAGTTTTTCACAAGTACTTTCACAACATTCATTGATACAACAATTCTATCTGTGAAATGGTTTTTTCTCATCTTTACAATAACTTAATGATAAAATTCATTTCTCCCTAGTGTTGGTGATATGTTTAGCTGTTAGATACCTCATAATTTTCATATTCAGAATTTATTTCATGTCATTTTGAAAAACCCCAAAGAAATTGAACTCCTCTAATATGTACCTTGTGCCTGCAAGGATTTTCATTGCTCTGGGACATTTATGTTAGTGTAACTTTCTTCTTAAATTTAAACTCCTGCTACATTCTTTAGAAGATATATAGAAACTCAAATTTCCCTTGTATTTCATTGTCCATATATAGAATAGATATTATATAAAGATTAAATGGATCAATTTTCACAATGTCTTCATAAATTCTTATCGCTTAAAATAATTTGAGACTTTGAAAACTACCATTCTAATCTCAACGAACTCATCAAAATTTTAACTTGTCAACGGGTTGTGAGGGTACCCCCTCTTTATGTGTTATTAACAATATAACTAATTTGGAAGCAAAATTACATCCTTAGTTGGTATAGGGTTCAAAATTTCATATACCCAACCCACCCCTCATAACAAATCCAAATTCTCTTTCTCGCCATAATGCCCTCCTTGTCATAATGTCACGAAAGCATCAAGTTCCCCACTTTTGCAGGCATGCACTACTCCCAATCTTCCATTTCTTGTTTACTTATTTCATCAGAGGTCATTGAGAATGATAACCCTGTCCTAATGACATTGTTTACAAGCCTATAACAATGACTAATTAATACAAATACCAAATTCCCAATGAAATTTGTTTGAAAAAATGAAATAATGAAAGATTCAACCAAATCACAGAGATCATCAGATAATAAAAATGTGACTCAGTAATCGTGCTTGCAAATTATTTTACTATAGAAACAACATTTTCAGTAGAGGTAACATTTTATGGAGTCATCGGGAATAATGATAACAATGAACGGAGGATGCTACATCAAATATAAGAATTTTATATATCAATAAATAGTGTTTAATATTGAAAATTTAGAGTGATGGAAAAATTTAGTTTGGGAAGATGATAATGTGGAAATTAATATTTCTCAACTTGAATGTTGAATACAAATATGGATAATATACATGTTACTATCAGAATGACTTATCAAAATTCAATATATAAAGAGTCACTTCCTAAAAGTTCAAATAAGCACTATAATTATGACATTAAATTCACCATTTTTATTAACAAAACAAAAAACATTTCCATAATGATAAAAAAAAGTTGATGCTTAACCACTTGTTTCAAGAAAATCTCTGAAAAAAATTTGCATCAAAGAGATACAAAAAATGATGAGTTCTTAGCGATCCCAATACTCATAGAAACCAAAAAGGCTAGGCTATAATTCTAAAGCTTCATTTAATAATTCATCTACCTTTTGATTCAATCTTTGTTGTTATGCTTGAAAGAGTCCATTGAAAACTATAGAAGAATGTTTTGAATTTCCTAATGCAGGGGGGGAAGACATACATTATCCAGCACAACATTTTTGCATGTCCAATCTATCACCAATTTAGAGTCATCCATGACCTCTAATATGGATACTCCCTACTTGCTTGCAAAATGAAGAAAGGTCTGTAATTGTTAAATTTTCATATTCCAGATTCTTTAGTTAGTTGATTTTCTACTTAATTAATTGATAGAAACAAAAAATAGAAAAAACACACACACCATCCACAGTAGACACAAAATTTTACTAAGAAACCCTTTAGAGGGAATACCTAGCTATAAGGTGTGGTTCTACTATGTGTTTTTTTCCCGGAATTTATTTCATACCATTGTAAAAAATATGAGAAACTTAGATTTTGATTGTATTTCATTGTCAATATATTTCACTTGTCTATTGCCTTCCACATTCCCTGAGTCCACTTATCTGAGTTCCTTTGCATCTCTCAGTGAAATTGCTAGTTTTAACTCTATGACGCTTATAAATCGCTTCAGCAAATGCAACCCTCAGTGTCTTTAACTAGGAATTCTCCATCCCAATTTATGATTAATATTAGAATATTTTTTAGATATATTTTTATTTAGGATTGATATTAAATATTTTATTATTATCAATATATATATATATATATATATATAATATATATATATATATATATATATATATATATATATAAATATTTCACGTTAATTGAAGACAAAATGAATTATATATGGTTCTTTTCTATGCATTTTTTATGTCCAATTGTTAGTTTAAAAAAGAAAGTTATTTTTTTTTAGTATGAAAACAGCGATATATTCATTCCAAATGAGTACATAAATGTCATAATGCTATGACATATATCAACAGTTCCGAACTAATATGATTCCATTCGACTCAGAGATCAAATATTGCCATCATTTTCAATTATCATGTCTATATGCACATCTCTAAACATATATACATAATATTCAAAGTGCAGAAATATTCTATATGCAAGTCCTATAAAACACAAGATATTATGTGTAAGGCACTATAGTGATTTAGAGACATAGACAAAAAAAGCTGATATTTTCCACCAATAGAAGCAAAATTGGATTCAGGAAGAAGTGGAATTATCTTGGCAGTGGCAGCACCCCGAGATCCATGCAAAGGTCGCCCATGATCTTGATCTCGATATGCATCCCATCTAGCTTGTCTAGTAGCCCTTGCTTTGAAATTCCATATGCAACTTTATTCAAATCTCTACCAATATGTTGAATCGTAGAGTCATTATGAGAATTCCAGAGATATGTGATTTGTTGCAGCCAAACTTGTAGAATAGGTTGGTATATTTTTGCATGTCCCTTGACATAATTAATGATAATTTTGGAATCTTTTTAGGAATGTTCAAAAATTTAGAGAACCAGAGTAATCCCCATAATACCATGGCTTCTGCCCTAATGTTTGTGTCATTTCCAGCGCCCCAGTGGACCCAAAAAGCCTGATCTAGTGAATGAAAGATCAAGAACCCACATCCACATTAACTTCTTTGTGATGCTCCATCAAAGAAACCAGCAGGATAATCAATCTTCGGACAAGATGGATTTTGTTTAGTTTTTTTAGATCCCATACCAGATTGTAGTCCAATGTATTGTATTTCTCTAATGCGCTCTAGCACCTATGCAACACATTCTCTGAAATTTTTAAAGATGATGTTATTCCTCCACCTCCAGATCTCCTAAAAGAGAATAGGAGGAATATTGCGCCAAGTGATATTTTGTTGGCTCCACCATTGGAGGCAGTCAGAAGTATAGGTGAACTGAGTGTATTGGAAGCCAATATCTCCGACAAGATTTTTCCAAATCAAAGTAGCCACAGGACACGTTAAGAATAAGTGGAGATTGTTTTCCTCCGCATTCTTGCAAAGCACACATATCCCCAGACCATACGAATTTCTCTTTTGGAGGTTTTCCCATGTCAGATTTTTATTTTTCTAGACCATCCAAAGGAAAAGAGTGATCTTAATAGGGATTTTTGTTTTCCAATATTTAAAGAACCAACATACCTTTGGGTGTTGAGACTCTTGATGACAGAGTGTAAGATATGTATCAGCCACCATGACATTCTCTCCCTTCATTTTATCGGTCTAGGTGATATTGTCTCTATCCGCATCGCTACTAATTCTAGCAAGTTGCAAGTGTGTTTGAAGCCTATCCCATTCCTGCGTTGTCTATCCATTCAATCCCAAATCCCTGGCCCACTTCCAGATGGGGCATATGTCATGCCATGCCAATATAACTTGCTGCCAGAAGAATATGCTGTGATAATTTAATCCATATATGAGACTATCAGGTAGCCTGTCAGCAGCTTCAATACCCAGAATTTTGTCTTGACCGATGACAATGCGATGACCAGTGCCCAATTTCCAGGTGAGTAGCATAAGAAATTAGTGACAAACTTATGTAAAACTGAGCCATATAGCTGAGCCTGATTTGTTATCGATACTTCCCCTACATAGCCAAACAGGAAAATCAAGGTCCTTCAAGTATTTGTGTCTAATGATCATACCCCATGTGCCTAACCCAAATATCCCTCTCCATAATGATTTAAGTAGTAATGCACAACCAAATCTCCTCAGATTAAATATGCCCCAACCACCCAGACGCTTCGGCATGGTAATATGATCCAGTTTGGTAAGATGGAATTTGTTCTTATTCTTCATACTAGACCAGATTAATTTGGCTATGATCCCATTGAGTTTTTTTATGATGGTGAGTGGCAGATGGAATAAGTGTTCCCAGTACACTCCCATCTACATGGTCACTGCTTGTGTGAATGTGATGTGACCCCCCATGGATAGGCATCTGTATTCCCAGCCAGATATTTTTTATAGAATCTATCCACAAGCCACATCCAGTCATTGACCTTTTAACTGCATGGTTTAATATGGAATTCGAGGTATTTCATACCCCTTGACAATATGATGCAGGGGTCCCCCAGCATATAACCATACTTAGCAAACCGATGTCAGGGTTACCTAGCATATACCCACAGTATGCATTTTCAACAATGCATCCACAATTGTCCCAGGTATTTAACTCTACAATGGAATGAAATCTTCAGACCATACATGGTCAAGGCCCCTCATATACATAACCTTCCCTTTGAAACCCTTGGTTACGTGTGGATTAACACACGAAAACACTATCGACGCTTTTCTCCTTATAATCCTTTTATAAAGGAAAACATATGTTTACAAAGGAAAAACTCTACAAACATACCTTTTTGCCTTACTACGACCTTTGCACAGATTTCAATGTTGCACCTTATCGCAATTAGCCATCGCATGTCCAATAGGTCACACACATATGTACCATCACCCCTCCTTCGACTCTGATATAACTATCGGATCTTTTAAGCCTTAAAAGGCTCGCAACACTTTATTGCAATTACAAAGAATACACAGGAAATACACGGAGGACTCTGCTCCGAACTGCATACACCGGACTTCAAATTCTTTAGGATTGCATCTATAAAACATCAGGTCCGTCTCTTTAAGCGCTATTCTTCAGACCTCCGAACCACCCAAGCTTTGAGCGCTGATTTATCACTATTGATAATATCGCATTATTGCAGTCTCTCTATTCAAAGACCCATTTTGACCCAATGGTTTCCGCCTATGCAATTAAATCACAGTCGTTGATCTATGAGATCTAATGGCTGCTAAGCATCACTTTACACTTCTCCGTTTATTTTTTTTACTTGGAATTTCTTCGCGTTTTCTTCAATTTCTCTCTATGCTTGAGTTTTTTCAAAAGCTTCCATCCTTGTGGTTTCCATTGAGCGGCTCTTCACTTCTCCACTCTTCTCTTTGCTTATTTTTTCGCTATCTTCTCAACGTTTGTCTATGGGTTTGAGTAGTTTCCTCAGGGTTTCATTCTTCCGCGTCTGCTGCTCAACTTCTCTGAGCTTGACTCCTTAGCGAACCTTCACTTCACTACTTCTTCAGACCTTCCCTCTGTTCCTTCAGCTGGATTCAAAGATCCCTTATTATTCTTCTGAATCATTCTCCTCTTTGTGTTCCATTTGGGTTTTGTCTCGCACAATTTCACTTCATTGTTCTGCTCGAAAAGTCCTCAATGTCTCCTTTGTGTGTTCTACAAAACTCTGTCTGTAACCCCCTGTGACAGAGCCTACGAGTTCACATAAAAATCAACACTTAAAACACGCATTCAAATCTTTTGAGACATTTAGAAATAACTTTGTATATATATTAATGTAAAAACACAGATTACATTTGAGACTTCTCGTCTCTCACATGCCTGATTCTCAACATTAGTGGCCTCTTCCTTCTGCCCGTAGGCTTAAATATATTTATATGGAAACTTTGGATTGGATTAATATGAAGGACCTGATCCCATCCTTTAACAAAAGCCCTAAAGCTCATTACATGCATACATATGTGGCAGACTTTATCCACTCCATCTTTTTCTCTGTTTTAAAACAGAAAAGTCCCCTTATCAGCTCAATGGTCCACTTCTACTCTAATTAATTCCTAAAAGCTCTCTCTTGCTCCTAGGATCATGGAACTACTCATGTTCTCATTTATTTATTTTGAGAGCATTTACATATTCTCCCATTATCTAATTAAATCACTTAAAAGCCTAAATATTTCATTGACTTGAGACTTAGGAAACTAATTTCCCTAAAACAAATGAACCCCTATGTCTACTATTTACAATGATTTTCCTTGGGCTGAATGCTCCTGCATCAGACTCCCAAAGTAGAAAATATTCATGATCTCCTGATCATGTGCCTTCTGATCTTGGTCTTCCTAGATCCCACACTTTGTTCTATAACTTTCTAGATGCCTTGTACCTTCGCTGCTGTTGTATGTCTGTTGTCTTCTTCTTCTTGTCAATCAAGTTCAACTTTTGATTGATCTTTCTTGCTTCCGCTACCATTTTCCTCCATTTGGACTGCTTCATCATCAACTCCCACATTTCTTCAATTTCTATGTCCAGCATATCTTTGGGTTGGTCCATATTCTGCTCCTTACTTCTTCCTCCTCCTTTTTGTTTCAGGTTACTGTTGTTGTCTTCTATGCTGACTCCTATGCTGAATCTTCCTCTGCTTGCTTCAACTTTTGGTTTGCTTGGTCTTGCTTCAATGCTTGTTGTGACTCCTATGCTGACTTCTCTTTTACTTGCTTCATCCTTTAGTTTACTTGCTACCTCCCTATCATCCTTACCCTCTTTCATGATTGAATCATGATTGTTCAACACTCTTTCCAACAAATTAACTTCTTTATTCCATGGATTGGGTTCTTCCATAGAATTCTCTTCTTTCACTTTTATTTGGTTGTTCACTTGTGCCAAATCTCCTCTAGCATCTACAACAAAACCTGCATTCATAAAGCACTTGTTAAAATTAAAAACATAAGGTTGTTGTGCCTCGTTTTCCTTTGGAAACAATTTAGTTTGCTACACTGTTTCTTCTTCCTCGGTTAGCACATCAGTATGCTGAATTGAATTCTTAGAAGAATTCATGAGACTGTCAGTTAGTCTCTCTTCTACATCATCTGTTCTAATGATGTCTTCCTTCTTGGGTTCACAGTAGTGAATTTCTCCTTCCTTAACTTGCAGCTGGTTATCTTCACTTTGAAATTGTTTGATTCCTACTGCCTCTTTACCATCTTCAAACAATCTCTACTCAATCTCTTTGATCACATAATCATACTCATTCAGGCTCTTCAATGAACCTGCAAACAAATTATTACATCTTTTTGTCTCCATGGCTACTTGAGACACATCTTCATCTTCAGAAACTGTAACCGCAACTTTTGTTCTACCATCAAGTTCTCTCATCAGTTTCTCCAGCAGTTTCATTTCCTCTTCACACTTAGCAAGAACTTCATCCCAATGCTCTCTTCTAGCTTCATCCTTCACATGTTGTGTTACAGTATTAAAACATTGTCTTTCTTTGGCCCTTTTAATCTCAAGGTCTTTTTGCTGTAGCAAGTCACTACTTCCCTCATTCAAGAGGTCTTCTCCATCATACTCTGTTCTCGTAGAGTACTCCTCCAGAATTTTAACATCTTCAAAAGACCATCCATCCTCTTCAAAACACTCCTTTGTTAGTGTTCCTTTTCCCAAGGTTAAATCCTTTGCATACGGTTCCTCCTTCTTAACATCTTTCAGTAGATGTCCTGCTTCCCTACTATCTGTCTCAACAGTTTCCATGGCTATCTCCATTGTGCCTATCATCATAGTGAATTGATGATCTTTTACTATGTTTTCAACTAACATAGTCACTTCCTCAAGTTTGTCTTCAGACCCTTGTTGTTTATCCCCTCTAAAGATATCTTCAAATGGATGCTTTTATCCTACAATATCTGCCATCATACACAAACTATCAATTTTAAAAATATAAGACCCTATGGTCTCACTTGATGGTTCAACCATCATATCTTCTTGCTGTTCTAAATCATTCATATGATTCAGAAATTCTTTGATAGTCTCTTCTTCAATCTCTTCAAGCCCTTCACTTGGTTGCTTGATATCTTCCTCCAGCTCTATATGAGATATATCTATCTCATCTCCTTCCAGAATAGAATTTAAATTCTATTGGTCTTCTTCCTTCTTCGTGACAATATCAACCAATTGTCCTTCACCTGTTTCACCTACAATCATACACAAATTGTCAGATTTGAAACTATGTGACCCTTTTGCCTCACTTGAAGTTTCAGTATTCAAGTCTTCATCTTCACTTTCTCCCAGAAATTCTCCTTGTTCTGGTTTACAAATGTACGCTTCCATTTCCATTTCCAACTCAACTTCCTTGAGTTTTTCCATCATCCTCTTCACTTGCATTTTTTGTAGCCTTTTCTGCATCTCATGCCATTCCACTAACTTCTTCCTCAAGACCCAACCTAGTCTCTGGCTTTCCTCAAGCATTCTTGTTAATTTATTGATTTGTTCTTTTAATTCAGCAACCTCTTTGCTAATTTCTTCTTGACTCATCCTCTTGCCATTTGCTTTGGCATCCTCTTTCTTATATCCTCTGCTTTGGCTTCTCTCTGAACCTCTGCTATGACTATCAGTAGTAATCTTCTTCTCTTTTTTCTTCATGAGCTCCAAGCCTCTGCAACAGCTAGTCCTCCCTTCTATAATCTTACCTCACTAAGCTCTCCTCACTCAGTGTTTTAGTAAGCGTAGGTCCTTTGTCTGGAACCTCTTCTTCAGCAACACCTTTGCTCTTTCTAGGCTTCTGCAATCTCTCATTCTCTCTTGAGAACACTTCAACTCTCCTCTCTGTCCAATCTCTTATTGGATTCTTCTAGTTCACTGCCACTTCTCTTTTAGAGTATTCTCCTTACTTTGTCTTCAAGAACACATCTGGTTCTTCTCTCACAACTTCTCTTGATGTCACCTGTGCATTAGTATAAAAACACACATTCTCAATTTAAAACAGAACATAACATATTACCTCTCCTTCAAGACCTCAGCATGATCTTGTTTCACCCATTCTTCTGCACTTTGAATGGATTGTCCTCTGGTTGGTTTCCAAGTCCTCTTTCCTTCAGAACTTTCATTAAGCAATCTTGCTTTCTATTTCCTTCAAGGAATCCTCTGTTCCTGTTTACTCCAAACCTCTACTGGAACTGCTACAGTCTTCCTCCTCTGACTCCGATATGACTATCGGATAGTTTAAGCCTTAAAAGGCTCGCAACAATTTATTGCAATTACAAAGAATACACAGGAAATACACGGAGGACTCTGCTCCGAACCGCATACACCGGACTTCAAATTCTTTAGGACGACATCTATAAAACGTCGGGTCCTTCTCTTTAAGCGATGTTCTTCAGACCTCCAATCCACCCGAGCTTTGATCGCCAATTTATTGCTATCGACGGTATCGCATTGTCGCAATCGCGCTATTCAAAGACCCATTTCAACCCAATGGTTTCCGCCAATGTGATTAAATCACAGTCGTTGATCTATGAGATCTAACAACTGTCGAGAATCACTTTACACTTCTCTGTTTATTCCTTTTACTTGGAATTTCTTCGTGTTTTCTTCAATTTCTCTCTGTGTTTGAGTTTTGTTCAAAATCTCTCGTCCTCACTGTTTCCACTGCACGACTCCTCTTCACTTCTCCACTCTTCTCTTTGCTTACGTTTTCGTTATTTTCTCAGTGTTTCTCTATGGGTTTGAGTAGTTTCCTCAGGGTTTCATTCTTCCACGTCTGCTGCTCAACTTCTCTGAGCTTGACTCCTCAGCAAACCTTCACTTCGCTACTTCTTCAGAGCTTCCCTCTATTCCTTCAACTGGATTCAAAGATCCCTTATGATTCTTCTGAATCATTCTCCTCTCTGCGTTCCACTTGGGTTCTGTCTCGCTCAATTTCACTTCGTTGTTCTGCTCGAACAATCCTCAATGTCTCCTCTGCGTGTTTCGTAGAACTCTATCTATAACCCCCTGTCACAGAGCCTACGAGTTCACATACAAATCAATACTGTATATATATTAATGTAAAAACACAGATTACATTTGAGACTCCTCGTCTTGCACAGGCCTGATTCTCAACATTAGTGGCCTCTTCCTTCTGCCCGTAGTCTTACATATATTTATATGGAAACTTTCGATTGGATTACTATGAAGGACCTGATCCCATCCTTTAACAAAATCCCTAAAGCTCGCTACATGTATACATATGTGGTAGACTTTATCCACTCCATCTTTTTCTCTGTTTTAAAATAGAAAAGTCCCCTTATCAGCTCAATGGTCCACTTCTACTCTAATTAATTCCTAAAAGCTCTCTCTTGCTTCTAGGATCATGGAACTACTCATGTTCTCATCTATTTATTTTGAGAGCATTTACATATTCTCCCATTATTTAATTAAATCACTTAAAAGCCTAAATATTTCATTGACTTGAGACTTAGGAAACTAATTTCCCTAAAACACATGACCCCCTATGTCTACTATTTACAATGATTTTCCTTGGGCTGAATGCTCCTGCATCACAATATCTCAAAGCCACTCCGAACAATATTTGAATGTAAGCAATAAACTCCATATCACTTTGGTCATGTACAATAGTAGATTTCAAATGATTCATTATTAAACCAGATGCCTTCCCAAACTTAGTGAAAATATGAAAAAAAATGAAACCAAGTAAACCTGTTGAGCATCCCTGTGATGAGCACGTCATCCACGAAGAAGTTGTGTGAGATATGGATGTTCCTGCCAAGGTGAAGGGCAAGGAAATGTCCCTCGGCCATAACATTTTTTATGTGGAGACTCAACCCATCCATAGCCAGAATGAATAAAAGTGGGGATAGAGAGAAGCCCTGCTCAAGACCCCTCCTAGCCTTCAAGAATGTCGTAGGGTATCCGTTAATAACCATAACATATTGTACATTTGAAACATAGGCCATAATCCACTCTACAACATTGGCTTTTATACCAATTTTGTGGAGAACCAGCCTCAGATAGCCCCAATCCAAATAGTCAAATGCTTTTTCTAAATCCACTTTCATGATAGCCGCATTTATTTTTTTTGTGTGAATTGATTGCATACATTCCTGGGCAGTCGCTGCAGCATCACGAATCTATCTATTTTGCAGAAACCCAAACTGTTGTGGGAAAATATACATGGAGAGGGTGTGCCTCATCCGATTTGCAATAGATTTAGACATAATCTTGTAAACAATATTACAAAGAGATATAGGACAGAAATCTGAAAAGGTGAGAGAATGTGTCTTCTTCGGGATTAGTGCAATGTAAGTG
>APFE030940767.1:0-38805 GCA_000404065.3 Pinus taeda
CCAATTTCTTCCACAATTTCCTCTAGAAATGTCCAACAAATTTGGAATCCCTATCTGAGACAATACTCTTAGGCAATCTATGCAATCTTACAACCTCCTTAAAAACAAATTAGCAATGTGAGAAGCATCACTAGTCTTATAACATGGAATAAAGTGTGCCATTTTTGAAAATATGTCCACTACAACAAAAATTGAATCATTACCTTTTTGGGTCTTTGGTAAGCCCAAAACAAAATCCATGCTTACCATATGCCAAGGCCTATCTAGAATTGGTAATGGGATATACAAAACTATGTTTTGGCTCATGCCCTTTGCATATTGACAAACTTTGCAAGTTTTCACATACTTTTCCACTTCAGATTTCATTTTCAGCCATAAATAAAATCTGTTCAACTGTTCAAAAGTCTTCCCTATTCCAAAATTTCGTGCAAGTCCTCCACTATGTTTTTCTTTGATTAAATTCTCCCTCATTGAACAGTTTGGTGCGCACAATTGATTTTTCTTAAACAACGGTCCATCTTGTAAGAAATAATACAACCATCTACTCCTATTCATCAAAATAGGATTTTTACAAGCTTCAAATGCCTCTTTAAAATCTGGATCTCTTTCATACAATTCTTTAAGAAAATCAAACCCCAACACTTAGATTTGACTCTCTTGAAATAATACAGTTCTCCTACTTAAGGCATATGCAACTTTGTTTGATTGGCCATTTAAATGCTTCAAAGAAAAATGGAAACCTTGAAGATACTCTATTCATTTGGCATGTTTATGGCTAATATTTGGCTGCTGCATAATATATTGTAGTGCATGGTTACCTGAATAAATTATGAACTCCTTTGACATTAGATAATGCCTCCATTTCTTCAATGACTACACAACTCCATAAAACTCCTTATCATAAGAAGAATACTTTTTTTTGGAATCATTTAGATTTTCACTAAAGTAGGCTATAGGTCTATCTTCCTGGCTTAATACACCTCCAATAGCTTCTCCATTGGCATCACACTTCACTTGGAAAGGCTTACTAAAATCAGGTAAAACCAAATTAGGCTTTTCAGTGATTTTCTTCTTTAACAACTGAAAATTTATTTCTGCTTCACTAGTCCATTTAAATGGGTGTTTGTCCTTATTTATGGTCTCAATAATAGGTGCATTGATCTTACTAAAATTCTTGATGAATTTTCTGTAAAAGTTGGGAAGACCATGAAAACTTCTTACCTCAAAAACACTCTTGGGTGAAGAAGTTTTCATGGTCTTGATATTCTCTGATTGCCTTGATATTCTTTGGATCCATCTTCAACCCTTCAACAAAAATAACAAAACCAAAGTATACTAGCTCTTCTTTCATGAATGAACACTTCTTCAGATTAAGCAATAATTTCTCCTGTTGTAGCCTTTGTAAGACATAATTCAGATGTCTCATGTGCTCCTCCTTAGACCTGTTGTAAACTAATATATTGTCTAGATATATTATTACAAATTTAACAATCAAATCTTTAAAAACCTCATTCATGACTCTCATAAACATACTTGGTGCATTTTACAACCCAAAAGTCATTACTCTCCATTGATACAGTCCCTCATTTTTCTTAAAAGCGGTTTTCCACTCATCCCCTTCTCTTATCCTTATCTGATGATACCCAGTTTTAAGATCTAGTTTTAAAAAATACTTTGCTACACTTAAGCAATCCATTAACTATTTAATTCTAGGTAAAGGAAATTTTTACCTGATTGTGATTTTATTGATGGCTCTTGAATCTGTGCACATTATCCAACCTCCATCTTTCTTTGGACTCAACGCTGTTGGTATTGCATAAGGATTCAAGCTTTCTCTGATCAGCCCTTTGTCAAGCAATTCTTGCACCTGTTTCCTAACCTCCTCATTTTCTGTAGGAGTCATTTTGTAAGTTTCTTTGTTAGGTAGACTTGCTCTAGGAATCAGATCTATATGATGGCTAATTCTTCTAATGGGTGGTAGCTCATTAGGCAAATCATCAACAATAATATCACAAACTTTCTCCAACATTCCTTGAATTTCAATGGGTAAATCAAAAACTTTTGTAGAAGCCATTATCATCTTGGGCTTGCAAATTAGAGCAAAATTTACCTCATTCTCTTCAATTTGCTTCAAGTATTCCTTTCCTCCTAGTAATAGAGTTTTTGGATCAGTTTTCTTTCCTAGTACATCTTCTTCTTTCCAAGGCAGCAATGTATGATTGACACCATCCTTTCCAAACTCGTAGGTGTTTATTTTTCCATCATGCATGGATCCTATGTCATATTGCCAAGGTCTTCCAAGTAATATGCGACACACATCCATTGGCATCACATCACATACAATTTTATCTTTATACTTTCATACTTGAAATTCCACTTCACGCTATTCATTCACTAACAGTTGATGTCCCTTTTGTAACCATGAAAACTTGTAAGGTGTTGGATGTTTCATTGTCTTGAAATTCAATTTCTCCACCACTTTTGTAGAGACCAAATTATCAGTGCTGCCACTATCAATGATCTTCTCACAACATTTCCCTTGGACCTTACACACAGTTCTAAACAAAGTCTTTCTTTGTGATGGTTCAACTCTCTCCTTTTTTGGCTTGAGAAAAACTTTACTAACTACCAAAGATTCTCCTCTCTCATGTATATTTTCTTCTTCTATCACTGTTGTTTTTGTTGCTTCTCCCTTAGCTTGAGTAACAATAGCATTCCTTTGATTTGTTTTTGCTTTCTCTGGGCACTCAAAGGGTCTGTGTCCCAGTTTATTACATTTGTAACATCTTATTTCACTTCCTCTTTCTCTGCCTCCTCTTCCTCTAGAAAAACTCCCTCTGCCTCATGCATCACCTCCTGTGGGTGCATGTTAGTTTGACCTGCTGCTAGCTCCATCTTTGGGTGTTTTAGATCTTCCTATACCACCTTGACTTCCCCTTCCTTGGAAAGTACCTCTCCCTCTGGTAGACTGCTTCCTCATGAGTTTTTCTTCATCTTTCAGTGCTATCTGATAAGCTTCCTCTACTATTTTAGGAGACAATAGACTTATCTCCTCTTCAATGTCCATCCTAAGGCCATTCACATATCTTGCCACCTTCTCATCTGTATCCTGGGCTTATCCAACTCTTATGCTTACCTTGTAGAATTCCTTTGTGTATTCTTTCACTATCATAGATCTCTATTTAAGATTTTGCATTTGTCTGAACAAAGTTTGCTGATAATTACTTGGTAAAAACTTACCTCTTATCTTTGTTACCATTCTGCTCCAATTCTTGATAGGTTTCTTGCCAAGTGTCTTTCTTTCTGCCTACACACCATCCCACCAAAGTCCTGCATGGCCTTTTAGCTTGGTGACAACAAACTTGACTTTCTTCTCTTCTTCTATTTCTTCATAATCGAAGAATTTCTCCATGCCTTTAATCCAATCTATCAATTCTTTTGGATTCAGTCCTCCTTCATATATTGAAACCTCAGTCTTTGGCCTAGCTATGGATCTCAACACTGACTGTAAGAATCTCATCTTAGGGTTAACTTCTAGAGCTTCCTCCTCTACAGCTTCAACTGCAGGTTCACTAACGTCTCCATCATCTATATTTATGCATGTTGTTAATGCATCCAATCTAGCTTGCATCTGTTGCACAACTTCCATCACTTCAACATTTGCAACAAGTCGTCCTCTTCCACCACATCCTCATCCTCTTCCAAATCTAAAAAACATATTAACTTTCCTTCTCCTACTTTTTAGATTCAATTCAGTGTCAATAGGTTGCTATGATACCACTAATTGTGGCCTGGGTGTAGGCAATAAAGACAAACTCTCAAATCTAGCTACAATTTCTTCAATATCTGGATGAACTTCTACATGAATTGGCGTATCAGTCATCTATTATTAACCTAATGGCTCCATGTTCTTTTTTCTTAATCACCCCAACACTTGTTATCAGCCACAATTTATAAATAGAGCCTTTTGTTCCTCTTGGAACTGTAATATCGTAGGAATTACACTAAAACACTATCGGAGATCTTTTGAATGGATTTAACGAAATTAGTGTAAATTTCATTATCGGCGCTTTCAAATGAGGAAACTTTGGTTAAAAAAAAAATACACAGTTGATGGGGCTTTTGTTCCAAAGGAATAGAAATGCAATATCGCACTTTAAAACATTGTCGCGACTTATAAATAGTCTTTGTGTTAATTCGGAAGAATTACACTATCGATGCTTTAAAGTTCAAAGAATTTTGTATTATACCAATAACACTATCGGCACTTTAATTAGCCCTTCCAACTCTCCTTCCTTTGATGCGATAACACATAGTGTTATCGGAGACGACAATCAGTGATTCCACTATTCCAGGGTTTGGCTCCTTCCGCATCAAACTTGCAATGCGATACACCTTGTGGACCCGATGATCTATACACTCTTCCCTATAGTGTTTCGGGTCCAGATTGTTGGGGTTTCGGGCTTCGACGGTTGCAAAGGACCTTCCCACTGCACTTACGATTCTCCAATGTGATAATGGTTCAGACTCGATACGGGTATGAACCAAATTCAATATAATTTCAGGTCTGTAACTCTTCTTTGGTTAAGTATTTTCATGATTTCTTGTGTAAAACATAGTTTTTGCTGCGAAACTCTATACAAAAATTAAAGAAGCAGGGCCCACCGATATGAATGAAAACACAATCTAGAGGCTTCAGCCAAAATATTAATTGGAAATAAGGTTAATTCATTGATATTCAGACTCAGAAGAAGCCATCAAATTGATTCACACATACTGTAATTACGACTCAACAGAGAACCATAAATCAGATGCAGAGAGAGAGGTTTTTGCAGATGATAATGCTTCTTGGCACACCTAACTCAGAGTGTCCTATTATTTTGTTTTATAATTAATAGATAAAGTCGTCTCAACCCTTATCCTTTACAAAAGCATGGCTTTTTACATAGAGCGATATAAAGCAATAAAGCTATTACAGCTTATCATAAAGTGATTTATTACAACTTGATCTTATTCTTAATTCTATCATTATCCTAAGCTAGAAAAGCATGGAAATTGCTGGCTAAAGGACCCCACTCCTTTGCCTATAGATTTTTTTGGATTTTTGGAATAAGTTTGAATATTTTTCCTCCAAGTCGCATACTCCTGCATCACTTTCTCATGATTTTCTTTAGAAGGACACTTAGTAGCATAGTTACCAACTCTTCCACATGCAAAACGTTTGAAAAGAAGCTTACCTCTAAACCTACCAACTCCTACTTGAAGTGTATTCATGAAATTCGCTTCTTCTTCCTCTGAAATGTAACATGTTTCCTTAAGATCTTCCTTTTCCTTCCCTTTATATGTAGATTTGAATGTTGCTTATCTAATATCTGATGACCCCCTTTTATCATTTCATAAGTTTTTAAAATCCCATGGAGCTATTCAATAATGAGATTATTCAAATCCTACATTTCTTCAATGGAAGAGACATTGTAATCAAACTTTGAGGTTAGAGATCTTATAATTTTCTCAACAACAATAGAATATTTTATTTCATCACCAATATTGTTCATTGAGTTAACAAATCATCTATTCTAAGGAAAACAATTGGAATACTTTCATCGTTACACATTTTAAGAGTCTCATATAGAATTCTAAACATTTGAAGTTTAGTGTTCTTTACCTTAGTGTCCCCTTCATAACTTTGGATAATCTTGTCCTGTATAGTTTTTGCAGTATTCAATTGCATGACCTTCACAAATTATGAATTTTCCAAGCTCCCTAAGAGAGCATTGACTACCTTGGCATTGGTCTCATATTGTTTGTTCCCTGCATCATCTATGGGAATGGAAGATGGGTATTGGTATCCTTCTTCAACGATTTCCCATACATCAATTCCAAGTGATTGAAAAAATGCTCTAATTTTGACTTTCCAAAATACAAATTTATTTCCATTAAAAAAAGGTGACCTCATAGAAGATACCCCCTTTAAGCGATTAACTTCTTCTCAGGGACTTGTTTTGATACTAATTGTTTGGAAAAATACTGAGAGAGGGGGACAGGGGGGGGAGTGTTGAATAGATATTTTAAATTCAAATTTCAAAAATTTATATTCTAAAAGATGTATGCTACTGTTATTAAAGAAATGTGTGTATGTACATTACTTTAGAGAAGGAAACCAACATATATCTAGTTTACTGATTTTTCATGTGTTCTATCACATGATTATATTTAATCATTGCATCAATATATTAATTAATTTTTAGTTTGCAGTAAATAACATAAACATATCATAGAAAACATGCATAGAACACTAGGATTTTAGGTGGAAGCCCAATGTGTGAGAAAACCATCGTTGTTGTTGTCTCTGTATTATTTCTTATGATATAAAGAAAAATATTACATTTTTACTAATGCAGACTCTTTTCAGTACCCCAAAACCCACCTAAAGAAGGCTACAACCTTCTCTTGTTATCCAACACCCATTGGAAGGGAGCTACAACCCCTCTGAACTCATTTACCAATCCTACTAGAAGGGGGCCCCTACCCCCTTTCTGAAGGATACAACCCTCATCTCCTTGTGGACCACTTTTATGAATATTTCAGACTAGATACACATGTCAAACAATCGTCACCAACCTGTAGGCCACCTTTCATCAGATTTTCAAACTAGACCCATATCTATCATAAACCCAAACAAACTAAAGCATTGAATTCGAGACACAGTCACACTCGAAGTCAACAAAAATTATAAAGTATCAATTCACTAAATGAAGAACCCAAACAGAAACATAAAATATCAAATTATGTATGCGACTATACTAAATAATACTTGCGTATATAAACACTTTCTTTATATAACACTTGCATACATATCTCATAATACTGAACACTAAATCATTAATCACTGAACCACACATAGACTATTTCACCAGTTACATATCACTAAAGCAATCACAAATTTATATACCAATTACAAATCATAGATCATACACCCAGTCAAACTTATGTATCATTCAACTTATCAATTCAACCAAGTCACCTCAATTTTTACCGTCAGAAATATATCATCACGATAAAGACATCATCTGCAGACATTAGAAAGTAAAATAGACAACATCAATTGTAAACATCAATCATCTAATCAAACTCTAGTTTGTATATGTGACTTCCATAATCAGTGTATGTATGTGCTTACCATGCACAACACTTGTGTACAGATTTTCACATACTAAATATTATTTTTCATAATATATACATGAACCTATATAGATGGATCCACATATGTACACAACTATTCCCAAACATACTTACATACAAATATGAAAAAATTTTGCTGCAAACACAATTTCACTTTCCACAACATTTACTATGAATACTATAGAATTTTGAATAAATCATTTAGATCATAGTATCATAGTTTCATCAATATTATCTAATTAGACATTTACAACAAGTTAATCAATCAAGCATATATGAAAACATATTTTAGCTCTTTCTGAGTCTTCTCCTTTCTCACTGGTGCACACCTATTTAAGATTAAATAATTCATAGACAACCCAATACTTGCACACACAACACCTTGATATCCATTTCTTTATATAGCTTTAGCCTTATTCAATACCTTAGTCCAATCCCTTAGTAATGTTGTTGGTATTCTTTGACAAGATCAAATAACCGTTCTCCCACACATTACTGTGGGCCAATACCATAGGAGAGACCCCTGGTATCTATATTACCATGGTGTGGATTTTGTAAGAAACTTTTTTTCACAATACCTACATATGTATGCAACGTTTCTTCTCGGAACCCACGTATACTTTCTCAAACTTTTATTTTATCATCCATCTGTCTTTGAACTCACATTCCTTCTTCCATATCACATGTAAAATTTGTATTAGTGTGCATAATCATCTTGTTATCACAATTTTGACATCTTTATCAAGTAGTTTTCCATCAAGGACAACATATTAGCCATAGTTCCAAAAGGGATTAGGAAAGGAGATCCCTTTTCATCCTTTCTTTTTATCCTTACTAGCAAAGGCCTGAAAAGAGCCATCAAAATAGTTGTAGTGAAGTGAAAAATAAAAGGGATAAGAAAATTTTGTGAAGCTATGCTAAAAGCCCATTAGCAATTTGTCAATGACATAATGCTAATTGGTTTCGCCATGGTAAAATAAGCCTTAACCTTTCATGAAGTTTTGAAGAATTCATGGTAGCTTTAGGGGCAGAGCTCAAAATTTCTCAAACCATAAATATTTTTCAAGAACACTCCATTGACTATCCAGGGTCATATTAGATGATTATTTGGTTATATATAGTCCATGTTTCCTTCTAAATACTTGGGTGCACCTCTCATTGCAAACTCTCCTAAGACAAATAAGTGGAAAAAAAATCAGACAGAAGATCGTGAATAAATTAGATAGCTTGACTGTTTGTTCTTTCAACATCACAGGTTAGATAGTGCTTCTCAAATCCATTCTTCAAGCTCTCCTAATCTATCATTTCTCATCACCTATGGCTCCAAGGGGAACTCTAAATCAAATCATCTCCATTCAATGATCCTTCATGTGGGGAGGAGCTTCAAGTGAAAGAAACTTAGCTCTAGCATCTTTGAAAAAATATACTACCCCAAGTCTTAGGAATACTTAGCCTTCATGATCTAGAAGCATTCAATATGGTCTAAGTGCTAAAATCTAGTGGATATGGTTCCAAAGTGTAAGGAACTTTTGTCCTCAAATATGGAACACAAAATACAATGAAAATATACCCAAACAATAGTGTGACTGCTTAAAACAATTTCCTTTTGGTTAATTTATCTAGAATCTAGCTTGCAAGGGTAAATATATGATCCAATATCACTACTTTTGGGAAGTTAGTGATGGTAAGAAAACTATGTACTTGGATGTTTCATGACACCAACTTCCCATGATTAATTCCTAGCTATACATGCAATAAATATGCATCGTTACAAAGGCTCATCATTAGCTCTTGGTCACTAGTTATTGGTATGAACCAAAAAAAATAGTCAAGCACATTTGGAACTTAAAAGAAGCATGGGATCACATTCCGCCTCACATTGTATGGGAAAATTTCATGGGGATCCTCCAGTAATGACATATCTCCTTGCCCGATGACCTAGACAAGTTGAGGTGGGGATATAATGTTTGTGGCACATTCTCTATTAAAAAGGCATATGATATAGATACTAAGCATGGTATAGCTCCTCGAATCCACCTCTAGACTCAAACATGGGGTCAAATGTTATGCCCCAAGATATCACACTTTCTATGGATACTACTAGTTCATAAAAAAACTTTGACATGGGATAGAATTACATCTAAAGACTATGGAGGAGCTTCTACATTATTTCTTTGTCACAATCATCAAGAAACAAGTAAACATTTGTTCAATATTTGTCCCATTTGGAATGCCCTTTGGCAGCAAGGGGAATAATTTTTTTGACAATCTGTTAGGTATCCTTCTAGAATTCTTGACACTCTCTTTAGTTGGCAACCTTCTCCCTATTTGAACTCTATTCTCAATAGGGAATGGGTCTTCTTGCTAAGATTACTTTTATGGATTGTTTGGTAAAAATGTAATCATCGGATATTTAATGTTATTATCACCTTTGTCGATTATCTATAGGACCTTGTTCTTAAGAGATTAACGGAAACCACTTTCATCTCCCCCTAGTCCTCTTATGATTAGGATGCATCTGAAAATGATGTTTGGATTTTGAGGGATTTCTGCCTTACTCAAAACATATATTTCTCGTCTCTTCTTTTCAATAGGCCCTCTCCATCATTCCCATCTCTTCTGGTGTAACCCACTAGTTGGATTTGTCAAACCAACATCGATGGAGCCTCGAAAAGCAATGTTGGAATGATGGATTTGGAGGTTTCTTCTACTTTGACATTAGATCCATCCATCATCTCTATGCAAGTTATATGAGAATTAATAGTAACTATGCAATAGGACCATGTGCTCTAGAATCTCGATAAAAGAAATCTATTAGAAATGATATCACCAAAATTTGCATATAGAGTGATTCACAGTTGGTTATCTCTCTACTTTGGAAACTTTGATACAATTCATGTTTAATTAAACTCTATCATAGTTGGAGGCTGGAAAGTTTCTTATCATGAATATTTGACCTTCTATAACAAACTCCAACAAATTTTTCTTCCCACGTTAGATGTTATGGGAATAAATTAGCCAATTGACTAGGAAATGGAGCTTGTAATATCTAGTCCTCCTTAACAATGAGCCCGTGGGTGTCCTCTCAAACTTTATGATTAAGGAGGAATTATTTATTATAGCCACCAATGATATCTCATCCCCAATGCGGGTGTCCATTATCGACCATGACATGGTATTGTAAAGGAATGCTTTGGCTTCGAGCAATATCGACTGCCAATAATATATTCAAACCACAAGTGTATTAACCTTGGCCTTAGGAGAGGTGTCCATCACCTTGCATGTTGTCCCGCATTAATCTCCTTCATGCCTACGATGCATCTAAACTTTTTCATGAAATATTTTTATTTTAGACTCCTCATTGTGCTTACACATTTAAACTTGACACTCTTCACCATGTTGTTTCCAAAAGTTTAGTTATATCTCCTCCCTTTTATTGCCTTTCCTTTGTTGGACACCTATTCCACTAAGGGTTATGGAATGGAATATGAAGAGTCATTGGATACCAAGAGACCTTGGAATATGAATCCAATGGTAATGGAAAATGCATTAATATGTATATCATTGTGAAGAGAATGCGTTCAATGTCCCTTATTTTCTATCCATTTCATATGTGTGTCTAACATGGTATTAGAGGAGATGAATTTTGGCCTTGCTCTAGTTTGAGCCATTGATTTTGTGGCCTTTATTTTGGCCTCTCTCATGGATTTATCATTTTTACCCTATCATACTCATGATTCCTTGGCCTGACATTCCTTTCTTGAGGTTTCTACCATTTCTATGTTGAACCACTATATGTGTAGACTAACTCCCACCCCTTAAAAAATGACCTATATTATTTTTAGTTCTACACCTGGGTGCCCTGTCTTTCCTATTTTTTAGATTTCAACCCTATACTAGATTATTCCCTCACAAATTTCATAAACCTAACCATTTCCTTGCGCTCTTGGAACCTTAACATTATCTGTGAATTACCATTGACAATTTTAGCTGACATGCCTGGCCTCCACTATTTCCTTCCAGTGCACCTCTAATTGTGATATTGCCAAGAACCTTAACTTAGAATTAATCTTCCTGTATGTTTTCTCCTGGTATCTTGATTAGTATTCCATTTGACTAGTATCCCATCATAACGAAACATTAGTTTAATCTATGGAAAAAGAGAATTTAAGTTTCCTTCTGTCATGAATGGATATGATAACTTGTGTTAGGTCCCTATAATACTAGTGATTCCCCCATTACAATTGTCATTGTATCCCATATTGTTATTTTGTGCCCCTATTGTCCCCATATTGTCATTATTATCCCCATAGAATCCCTCTATTGTTATTTTTGTGCCTTTATATGATTATTGTTAGGTCGGCTTGGTTATATTGTGACCCCTTAGACTCCTATATATAAATACGAGGTTTTGTCATTTGAATCATCCAAGAATTGTTCATTTGTGTAATGTAAACGAGGTTGTTCCCTTGAAGAGGATTTTTTCTAAGGCGTTCATCTATCTTTTCTATCTTTTTGTGAGCTGGTTTCATAACATTTGGTATCTGAGCTTTGGATTCTAGGGTTTTGCTGCTCCAAACATGTCATCATGGAATTTTCACTATACCTTTTTTCTGCGATGTTTCAAAAGCTAAAAAAAAAACCATTTGAGAAGAAATGATTCTAAATCTTGGCTCCTAATTTCAAATCTTGTCTTGCTATATTTTCGGAGATATAATCTGAGGAAGTTAGGGTTTTTGCAGACCCCCGAATTTCATTCCAAATAGGTCACCTTGGGAAAATCGTCGTAACTTTTGCTCTGAGCATTGGATTGAATTTTTGTAAGAAGTTACAAAAAGAGGACGGACTGTAGTCTTTTTGGGTATCATTTTTAGAACCTAAGGTTGAAATAGTGACCTGCAGCACGTCATACAAGTTCACTCTACTAAACCAGTCTATACTCAGGCCATCGTGGGAGATTTAGCATAACTCTTCATTGGAGAATCCAATCTTGATCAGACTTGCAGGGTTAGAAATATTGCTTAGGGAGTTACCACAGGAAGAAATATCAAACTTGGGAGATCCAAAATTACAGAGATACATCAGATTCAATATCAAGCTCCTACAAAGTGAAAAAATGTGTGTAGTTTTTTTAAATTTTTGCATAAGCTAGTTTGAAAAATTAGTTTGAAAGAATTCAAAGGGCATAGTGAACCATTATTATCGACAATTGATGCCCCGAAGAAAGAAAATGGAAACACCTAGTAAGCAACCTGAAAGCTCTAGCATGACTCATGAAGAAGAGGAAGAAATGCAACATGATATATCAAAATTACAAGACCAAGTGCAACAAATTTCACTCACACAAAAAGTAACAGAAAATAAGATGGATGGCTTAAAGAAAGACGTAGAAGCTAAGATGGATGGTTTTAAGAAAGGCATAGAAGCTAAGATGGATGGTTTAAAGAAATGTGTAGAAGCTAAGATGAATGACGTGGACGCTGAGATGGACAACGTGGAAGCTAAGATGGACAACATGGAAGCTAAGATGGATGGCGTGGAAGCTAAGATGGATGGCATGGAATCTAAGATGGATGATTTAAAGAAAGGAATGGAATATTTGCAGACAAATTTGACAAAGTTTCTACTACAAATTCTTACTAATGGCGAAAGGGTTGTAAGGAAACTCATGATGAGAACAAAATAAATGTTAATCATGATTTCATAGACTCTAACATTGGATCGAAGAACCACCATTTTCCAAAGATCAATATCAGTAAGTTTGATGGAAAGGATCCCGGAGCATGGATACTATAGATGGATCAATTTTTTTATGTCAATAATGTGCAAAACACACAAAAGGTATGCATTGCAACTTTATATTTGGAACCAAATCAGTTTGCATTGTATTGATGGCTTTTCTCTCATAAACAAATTGTCACTTGGGCTATTTTTATGGATGAAATGATAGCACATTACGAGGATACAAAAAGAAACATTTTTTTTAGCCAATTGATAAATCTCAAACAAAATGGTTCAATTATGGACCACATTGAGGACTTCCAAAAATTGAATATAAGGGTAAAAGATATCCCATAGGATCATGGGATTGATGTGTTCATAGGGACTTTGAAAGACAACATCTACCATGAGGTTCACCTTTGGGAACCATATTCATTGGAGAAGGCATTCAGGTTGGCAAGAAAAATGGAAAGCAAAATTATGGCGACAAGGAAGCCGACCACTCACAATAATAAAGATGGAAGTGTTACTGCCTCTAGCCATCCAAAACCTACAAGGTTGACACCACAACAATTGGAATAAAAAGAGAAAAAGGGATTTGTTATAGTTGTGATAAAAAATACACTAAAGGTCGTAAGTGTGGAGAGAAGAAATTATTTTACATAGATTGTGAAGAGGAGGAAGAAAATGAACAAGAAACATCAAAAGAAGAAGATATACACTAGGAACAAACCCTAGAAAATGAAGAAATGAATCCAACCATATCTTGTAATGCATTGGTTGGAATTACCACTCCTCAAACTATCAAGATAGAAGGGCATATCAAGAAGAAAAATGTAATATTGTTGATTGATTCGGGAAGTACCCATAATTTTATTCATTGTAAGATAGCCAAGGAATTGAATTGCTTCCTATATACAACACCAAAGTGTCAAGTGATGGTTGCAAGTGGAGGAACCATAAATTTCTCAAGAAAGTGCCATAATATCAAGCAATCCATGGGAGAATATGTATTGAATAGCCCAATGCTTTCCATTCCAATGGGTGGTGTTGATGTTGTACCAGGAGTCCAATGGCTACAATCCTTGGGTACAATAGCTTTTAATTTTCAAGAACTTTTCATGAAATACTCTTCAGAAGGAAAGGAAGTTGAATTAAGGGGTATCACAGGGAAACCGGGAAATATAATTAGCTCTAAGGGAATGACAAAGATTCTAAATAAAGAACAATGATGCATAATTGCACAATTATGTTCACTAGAGGTTCCTACATCGAAATCATCCATTTCTCCAAATCTCCAAAAAGCCTTGGACAATCATTCCAAGGTATATGAAACTCCCAAAGGTCTCCCACCTATTCATGATCATGACCATGCTATTAATTTGATTCCAAGAAGTGTTCCTCCAAACATCAGGCCTTACATATATCCCTATGTCCAAAAGAGTGAAATTGAACATATGGTTGCAGAAATACTAGAGGTTGGTATAATTCAACCAAGTCAAATTTCTTTCTCTGCTCTAGTAGTATTGGTTCACAAGAAGGATGGATTATGTCGCATGTGTCCAGATTATAGGGAGCTCAACAAGATCACTATTAAAGGTAAATTCATTTTCAAGAAAACTCATCTTCACCTACTCTTCAAGAAAAATCATCTTCACCTTCTCTTCATCCACAAATAAAGATTGTTAAATGACAACACTATAATCGAGTTTACCATGTGAAATATCATTTTTTTCATCTTCAGTTGTGTGAGAATTATGGTCAAACATTCATCATTCAAATAAATTATTTAGAAGAAAGCCTCCTATAATAATGGATATTCACCTTGGATGGATTTGTTCTTGGCAATGGGCTTCAATAACCACGAAGATATTTCAAACATACAACATAATTTGTTCATGAATATTGAAAGTTCTTACAGTTGAGTTTTATTCATCTTCTCACCTTGTATTTTACAAGGGGGGAATTGATGATCAACTACAAGCTTCAAAGATACATCAAGCGAGCCTAAGCCACAACCTAAACTTGCATCCTGGGCCTAGAGCTAGAGATAGTCATACCTAGATTTAGAGTTATAGCTAGAGATAGAGAAATTCCCCTGAGCATGCCTTTGGTTGGTGGGCTTCCTTACACCACTGTAGGATGAGACCTCCCTTTTCAGGTTTAGGTTCTTCCCTTTTCCACATGTTGAGACCTCCCTTTTCCAAGTTGGTGGTCTCCCTTTTTAGAACACTAGGGACACTTCCTCTAGTAGTAGACTAACAACTTCTTTCCAAATTTGGAATTATTCTTGAAACTGCACAATCATTCCAAGCTGAGATCCCAATGGTCTCCCTTTTCGAAACAATAGTAAGAATTTCCTGACTTTAGCTTCTACCCATATTTGGAAGAGTTCCAGGAACTACACTAAGCGTTCCAATGTCAATGCTCATCCTTACACCATCATTGGTTGAGACCTCGAGTTCTCCCATCATATACCATAAATTCATAGATCACATTCAACCAATTGCTATCATGCATTATTGCATTTTTGTGAAATAGCTACAATGGGTTTTCCATCATCAAGAAAACTCATCTTCACCTACTCTTCAAGAACACTCATCTTCACCTGCTCTTCATCCACAAATAGAGATTGTTAAATGGCAACGCCATAATTGAGTTTACCATGTGAAATATCATTGTTTTGATATTCAATTATGTGATAATTGTGGTCAAACACTTATCATTCAAATAAATTATTTAGAATAAAGCCTCCTAGAATAACGGATATTCACCTTGGATGGATTGCTTCTTGGTAATGGGATTCAACAACCACAAAGATATTTCAAACATACCACATAATTTGCTCATGAATATTGAGAGGTCTTGCAGTTGGGTTTTATTCATCTTCTCACCTTGTATTTTACAAGGGGGGAATTGAAGATCAACTACAAGCTTCAAAGATACATCAAGCGAGCCTAAGCCACAACCTAAACATGCATCCTGCACCTAGAGCTAGAGACAATCATACCTAGATTTAGAGTTATAGCCAGAGAAAGAGCAATGCCCCTAAGCATGCCTTTGGTTGGTGGGCTTCCTTACACCATTGTAGGATGAGGCCTCCCTTTTTAGGTTTAGGTTCTTCCCTTTTCCACATGTTGAGACCTCCCTTTTCCAAGTTGATGGTCTCCCTTTTTAGAACACTAAGGGCACTTCCTCTAGTAGCAGACTAACAAATTCTTCCCAAATTTAGAATTGTTTTGGAAACTGCACAATCATTCCAGGCTGAGACCCCAATGGTCTCCCTTCCCAAAACAATAGGAATCATTTTCTATAGTAGAATACTTTAGCTTTTACCCATATTTGGAAGAGTTCCAGGAACTACACTAAGCATTCCAGTGTTGATGCTCATCGTCACACTATCATTAGTTGAGACCTCAAGTTCTCACTTCATATAACATAATTTCATAGAGCGCATTGAACCAATTTCTATCATGCATTATTGAATTTTTGTATTTCATCTTTCTGCTTGGACACATATATAGCCCTTAGGATTAAGTGGGGAAATGTTGGACACCTAATCTACTAAGGGGTATGGTGTGGGATATGAAGAGTCATCAGAGTCCAAGAGACCTTGGAAGATGAATGCAACGGTCATGGAAAATTGTTATATATATATATATATATATATATATATATATATTATATATATATTATATTGTGAATAGAATTCATTCAACGTTATATATTATTTTCTTGTCCATTCCATGTGTGTGTTTAACATGCTTGAATATTTCTCTTTGACTTTCCTCATCCACCTATTTTATCATGCTACAAGTAAGGGAGACTTCCCAACTTTTATAGAATCACTATTGATGCTCCCTAAAGGTTATTGTCTCTTTCTAGGCTACATTTCATCCACCCCTAGGTTGTGGGGATCCTTTGTCTAGTGTGACTCTTTATTTTGTCAAAAACCATGACATGACAATGTGTTCATCATCATGGATGTGTTAGAGGTCAAGGTTGTATGGTTGGATTGGCGACTCAGTTTCATGTTGAGGCTTCCACATGACACTTTCAAACATAAATTCTCCCTAAGATTCAATTCATTATGAATGTTGTGGAGGATGAGTTTTCCACAAATGTTAGGGAAATATAGATTTAGATATCTTGGATGATCTTTCTCACTAAATTCCTAACATTGGGAATATAAAAGGAAGTAAAAACCATTACATATACACAATGGATTTATATTGGTACAGGAAAGTATTAATGGAAAGACAAGATGCAAGAGATAATATACTACACAATCTAGATGAAATGAAATTGTTGTTGATGGATGTTGAAGGCTTTCTTGCCTGACCAAAAAAGGGCTCATCTCTAGGCCTAACAATGACACCACATTGCAAGGATGAAAACCCATAGACTTGGATACTTCCCTATCTTCATGACTCTTAGTTTTTTTTTATTTGTTAATTTTTTTTATTTTTTTTTATCTATGATGTATTGTGTTGTTATTCTCTTCGCTCATTTTCCAACTTATGGAACAACCATTTTCCTTCATAGTAGGATCTTTTCAATCTTGTGTACGTAGTCACAAACTATTTCAATTCATTTTGTTATAATTTTCTAGTTTCCCCACAACAAGAAATTCTCTTATATTTTATAGTTTGGTGCTTCACCCCCTCACGTTATTTGTGGACAATGAATTTTTCTATTTCTAATCTGAATTTTGAAAAGACAAACCATTAAGAAAATGACAAACTAGAATGGACAAACATTCATCGATATCATAATTTTGCAAACCATCAATGGAAGAATTAACTTTTATTTTTCACTAATTTAAATGGCACTATTTTACAAATCCATTGGAAGGATTACCTATTAGCTTTCACTAATTTAAATGACACTTGTTTAAAATCCCTTCTAATCTACTATCGGAAACCAACTATAGCTAGCACTTAGGATTGGGTATCTCTACCATAATAGGCAATGAAAGAGTAAAATGGTAGTCCACACCTCAAGTGTTAGCCCAAATGGTATGAAGGGGACATGAGTTCAGTTCTGTGAGAATTATTTGTTGGAGTGCTTCCTCTGTCGTATAGTTCTTGTAACAACCTTAGTTAAAAATCCATGTAAAGCTATATAAGACCATGGTCATGGGACATGTATTCCAAGCTCAAATGTGGGAAAAGCATCCTAGTTGGTGTTCATTAAGTTTACTACTGCTAAGGAAATTGGCAAAGGCAATGAAAGAGGCTTTGGAAAGGCAAGAGGCATTTATTGGCATTTTATTTATGAAAATAAAGGAAATTAGGAGAAAATGAAGGCAAAAGGTCGTAGGTTTCATGTGAGGAGGAAAATGAAGGAGAATAATGGAAATTGAATAAAATAGATGCCTAGTTGATAAAAAGGCTTTTGAGGATCAGTCGGAAAACTTTTGACAAGTTTTTGTGGAGCTCTCTTCTATTTTCTCTCCCTCATACTCTTGGACACTTACAGTTTTCTTGGAGAACCCTTGGAGGAGTGTGGAATCCTTAAATTGGAGAAAGAAGGCAAAAGAAGAGAAGGAAAGTGCAATAGGACATCAGGATCAACAACTACAATGGGTTTCCCTTGAAGTTACCAAGTTGCATGTATTTTGTCCTCACTAGTTTTGGCATGCATGACACATGCATGCAGTTTCTTATTCATGATCTGTCATTGGCATGGAGGATTGTCTGAATTGACAATGGATTTGACTAGCCTTGCCATTTCCTATATTTCCATGGTGTTGTGGGTTCATTTATTTATTTATTTGGTTTGTTCTCATGCTTCCTTTAGCTTGGGTTGAGTTACTAGTTCTTGGTAGCCCTGGTTTGACAAACACTCTAGAAGCCCTGTAACAGCTTGGGTTGAGTTATTAGTCCTAGAATATTGGGTTGGGAAAATGCTCTGAAATCCCTTGGTGGGTTGAGTTACTAGTCCTAGAAGCCCTTGCTAGACAAACATTCTAGAAGCCCGGAGTAATATGTGGGTTGAGTTATTAGTCCCAGAAGCCTTAGTTGGAACAAATGCTCTAGAACCCTAGAAAGCTTGGGTAGAGACTAATTTGATGATGGTTTTGTGATGTCTAACCATGAGGTGGAATCATTGTTTGATGGCTTGAGGTGGTTTGGCATGTGAAATATCTGGATGGTTTTAATTGATGTGTTTTATGAGATCCCACATTCATGCTTGGAATATGGCATGGGGGTGATTGGGTGAAGAAAGATTTGGCTCAGTGAATCTAGACTCGGGTGGAATGTGGTAGTCCCATACCCAGTTGGCTTTTGCATCATTAATATGAGGTTAATTCTCCTTGTTATTTCATGAATATTATACTGGTTTATATGTGGATTATATAGCTAATGTATCCTTGATATTTCTATTGTTATTATGTTGATTATAAGCATGCATTATGACAGTGATGATGTATGGCTCTCCTCATGCTTTGATTTGTAAATGAATGAGAAATGTATCTATGACATAATATATGTTAATTTAACTAATTATATAAGGGAAAAATGCTTCTTAGTGATTCTCAGATAATTATGAGACCCCTATGATCAGGTCTATTTTTTAAACTTGTAGATTACATATTTGTGATATGTTTGACGAAATGTCGGTCCTGGCTAGTAGGGGTCTAGTCAATTCCTTGTTCAAGTAATTGAATTTGTTTCCTTATTCTATTGTTATCTTTTGGTTCTAAAAGTGTCACTGAGTTATGGACAGTGACTTGGTCTCTCGTTCTGAAAAATATGGCTCAAATTCTAGAGACGTGGGCACAACATTGGGTAGAAAATTCCCTGAACACATGCATAACCATGTCGTGGGAGTGCCTAGAGTGTTTTGGATGCATGCATGCCTATATTAAGGGAGAATATGGGGGTTTAATGGTCTAAAACATTAGTTTGTCTTAGGGGATGGTTACATAAGTTGCTAGGATGGCTCCTGGGAGTCTTGTTGCTGATTTGGAAGGTATATATGGTGTGTTTCCATTGGTTCCACTTCCTTAACTAACACATAGGGAGTCAAATCATATCATAGTAACTTCTCGTCACATGTTTACTCCGATCTGTCAGTTACATGGGTAGATGTGGGAGGAGGGTGTTACAAATTGGTATCAGACCATGGTTTATCCCTCGAATTGGATGGGTTGCATGTCGGTCATGCATTCATGTCAATTGAATAAATGTTCCTTATGCTTGTAGTCCATGTTCTTGTTGCATTTTCATGGTGTTGATCATGATTTTATTGATGTTTCCATGTGAAGGTTGATGGTGCTTTTGTGGGATGTGTCCTTATGAGTGTATGGGTGTATCTGCATTGTTATGCATGTCAATGTCTATATTCATGCATTGTCATGGTTATGGTTATGCATGTATCGTAGGTTAGACATGCATTGTGATTTCATTGTATGCAATTAGGTAATCATGATGATATTGGTATGTTATGATGCTGATGTGTTGGATGAGATAGTGCAGGAGATGCAGATCAACAAAGTGAATTTGCAACATTGGACCTCTAGGCAAGAGCATGTCGTCATACATGTTTGTATGTTGGGCATGTAAGTATGTATGTTAAGGATTGTTATATGCATTATGGTTAGGTGTATGCATTTCATTCTATTGATGTTATGGTTACATACATGATATATGCTAGTTGATTAGTGTATCCATATGCACATGTGTCAGATAGTCATGAATGATAGTAACTTATGGTTGTATGCATTGCTATTGTTGTTTTAGGTTAGATAACTTGATGATTATCTTATTTGTTGTTGATGAATATATTATAGTTTAAATTTTTGTCTTTCTATGGTAGTTAGCTTGATGAATAGGTTATATGTTCTTGATGAGCATGCTATATAATTTGTTTTTGTTGTTATATGCTAATAACTTGATGATTAGGGTTATTACATTAATATCTTGATGTTATATGTATCATGCTAATTAAGATTGTTCTATGCGAGTGGTTAGGCTTATGAAATTCATGTATGAGTTAATATGTTGTGATATTATGTCATACTAATCTTGACTGATTGTGCAGATGTGATTATTCTGTATGAATGATACTTGTTTATGAGTTTATGATGTGAACTTGTTAGCTAGTGACTATTATGGATATCATGACCTTATTTATGTTTGAGTAGATATGTTGTGAGGTTATATCATGCTAATCTAGATTTATTGTACAAACAAGATATCCTCTTAGATACATTAAGGTATGATCTTGCTTATGTCATCTAATTTGTGCTTGAATGTTTGATTATGTAATCTATTTGGTGTCTATTATGTCGTATATCTATTGTTGGATGTTTGATTAATCACATGTTATGAGTATTTTTATATAAGACTGCATCAAGAAAATATTTTTTTTTAAGATGGTTTTACTCACACATATGTGTTGAGATAACTGATATGTACTTGAGTGTAACATTATGTATTATCACTGATGAATGTGAGTTGTTTTTTATTATGGCATGGTTGTTAGACTTGTAAATGATTAGTTTTAAATTAATATACATGATTTCTTGATCTTTGGAACATGAGACTAACATGTGTGAGCAGTTGTAGGGAAACATTCTTGGTATTAGCTTGACAAGGTAATAGTTGAATTGTTTATGTAACTAACAACGAGGTGATGTGACAGTACATAGTAAGACTCAATTACAGCAAGGAAAAGGTAAAAGAAAGGAATTGGGTGAAAAATATTTTGGATATGTTTGGAAACTGTGATTCCAAACAAATGAGCGATTTTCATACAACAAGTATTATTAACCTTAAATTTGTCTGACATTATGAGGATATGTGTTATATTCATAAATATGTATTTGACAGGTATAACAACTAGTTCTAGTTACTGCCAGATTTGTCAAAGGACTAGAGTACTTTGAGAGATGGTGTGGATGTATTCATTTTGCAAGGAACGTTTTTGGCACAACAAGATAAGGTAATTAGTGTATTGTTATATTCATTTATACACTGAGAATTATGTGTTTATAATAGTATGATGTGAGGATTACATTGCAAAGAGACTGCCATGAAATTATGAAAAAGGCTTAGGTTGAAATTTCCTTTGGAAGCACTGGGAACCCTAGGGATTGAGCTATGGTGTATGTTGAGAGTCTTGTGATATCGATTATTTGTGCTTTGTTTGAGCTTGATTTGTTTATGTCTAGTGTATGGCCATACCACTTTGTTCACTATGTCATGTTATTATTAGTGTTCATGGTTTTCTTCTTGTTTGCATTTTTCTTACCTTTTATTCTTAAGGGTTTTAGGAATTGGTTGGGAAAGATGAAAGTTAATGGAGCTCAAGGAGAACTAAATGAAACTTAGTAGGTAATGTAAGACCTGAATGAATCTTGGTGCATGAATAAGGGAAGTTGAAGGTAAGAATATGACCATTGGTTGGATTGGTTCAGTCCATTGGTGTAAATGAAAAGTGGCAGTACAGTCATGAGAAAGGGAACATGAAAGGTGGAGTAAATGGATCTAAGGCACCATATGCCTTGCCTATGTTGGGAATGATTGTTCTCAATGTTGTGCATGATGTGTAAAAATAAAGGGAGTTCGCTTAACCTTGACCTTATGCTACTTGGTAATTATGTTATGATCATGATCATGATAATGTTTATATATGTATACATGTATGTATGTATGTGTGTCATGTAAGATAGGTTCATCATGGATCATGGTTGTTTAAGGAAAATGTTTATATGTATATATGTGTGTATGTATGTCATTTTCTAACAAAATCATGATTTTTTTATGCTAATGTTTATGTATATGTATCTATTTCACTTTTTGATAGGGTTGTCAAGGATCATCCTTGTGGAGGAATGATTTCATATGCAGGTAAGTGGCATGACAAGGTTCCTGGTCTTATGGGGAATCAAGTAGGGAGAGTAGTCATGACAAATATACGAGGTCAGTATCATATGGACATGAATTGATACTATATGCTTGTATTAGGCCCGTGTTTATGTTATGACAACTGACGGTGAAGGATACATCAGTGAAACAAAAGCAGTGTGGTCTGTGACATGCTGGGACAAGCATGGATAAGATACTAGAAGCAAGGTTACTTGGTAGAGACAGTGTGGTTTTGGATGTGGGTACTACTATTGTGCATATGTTTTATATGTTGTACATGTTGCATATGTGATGTTGTGTGCATGCAATGTTGTGTATATGTAGTGTGTGTACATGTTGTATATGCACTTTTATGTACCGTGTGGGACAAATAGTTGTGTGTGAATATTCATATGCAGTCGTGGGTATAGATGGTGTTATGTACATGTTGGATATGTGGTGTTGTGCACATATTATATTGTGCACATGATAGATATGTAGTGTTTTGTGCATATGGTGTTGTGGACATGTTGGACATGCAGTGTTGTGTACATGAGGTACTATGTACATGTTGTACATAGAGTACTAAGTACATATGGTGTTGTGTGCATGATTGTACAAGTGGTGTTGTGAGCATGTGGTGTGATGTACATGTTGTACATGTGGTTCTGTGTGCAGGTGGTGCTGTGTACATATTGTATAGGTGGTACGATGTACATGTGACATTGTGTACATGTTATGCAAGTGGTGCCATGTACATGTGATGCAGTGCACATATGTGTAAGTGGTGTTGTGTACATGTGGTACTGTGTACATGCTGTATATATGGTACTGGTGTAGATGGGGTATTGTGCACATGTCATACATGTTGTGCTACGGGCATGTGATACTATGTATGTGCATTGTGTAATCGTGGTATCGTGACATATGTATTCATTGTGTTGTACTTTGTGTATGTATTTGTGTTGTGTTGTACATCTAGTGTAGGTGTATGTATTGTGTGGTGGTGTACAACCGATGTAGGTGTATGTATTATGTTGCATTGTACAATAGGTGTAGGTGTATGTGTTGTATGTCAAGTGTAGGTGCAGGTATTGCATGGTGTTGTATGCCATGTGTGGTTGTATGTGTGTGATGCACACTATGTGTATGTGCATATGGTTGAGAAGAAGGCACTGGGTGTTTGTCGAGTGTGGAAACTAATCCATAGTGCATACGAAATAAGGACAAAGGTAGAAGCTAAGGATTGATTGAAGGATAAGTATCACTATTTTTTTTCAGTTTTATTATGCATGGGATTTATGATGCTAGTCTATGATGATTATGTGTGATCTATGATTCTGGTTTATGATGGTTACATGTGATTTATGATTTTCATATATGATTGTTTTGTTTTGAGCTAACCTGATGTGATATGGTTATACATAATTATTTGATCAAAGATGCTAGTTTCACTTGTTATGATAGGAAGTAAACAAGATTGCAAGTGTACCTTATTGACGAGCTACCAATGAGGTATGATGTAAATTTATTTCAATTTATTTAAAATCTAATGGAAGTTATGTGCCTGGTACAGGAAAGCATGGGAAATTCCTGGGTTGGGTGGTTGAAATAAACTACAATAATTAGCAGCAACATTGAAATAAATTGAACAGAAAACAATATGCTAGTAAAGTATTGAGGGGCACGACCATTGTGGTACACTAGTGCCGAATAGTGTCCATTGATTTCCCTGACCATGCTCTGCCCAGTATGATGGTTTGAGGAAGGGATATGCCTTGGTTTTTGGACCTTATAAGACGAGGAAACCTTGTCGAGGGATGGATTGCCTAGGATGGGGGTGCTAATGAAACTTTGAAGGTGTGTGACTGCATGGAAGGGGGTGAACGGATTGCCCAAGGGATTGTGTAGTAGAGAAGGGAAGGTCGGGGATATATTTGTTTTGGTCAATAGCATTTCTAGATGGAATTAGATGCACAATGGGAGTTTGCCTGGAACAATGAGTTAGTAACTACTCACTGAGAGGGCAAGTGGCACAGGATTATAGCACTAGACATTAGTTGCAGATTTGACCTTCTAGTCGATTTTGGACTCCCTCGGAAGGAGGTGAATCCTGGTATTACTTTGAGGGTGGAGGTGTGAGCCTCTGGATTCCATTGTTGCAAATCCAGTCATTGTATCCTTTTATTTGATGGTTGATAAAATGTGCATATGTATATGTGTGTGTTATTATAAATATTGTATCGAGATGGATTTATAAAGCTCCATAGATAGTATGATTATTTTTTAGGTGAAGCAAATGTGTATGTGGGTATATGTGGTTATGATCATGGGATGCGTATTCCAAGATGAATGGAGGGAAAAACATCCTATTGGATTTTCATTTAGTTTATTATGGCTATGGAAATTGGCAAAGGATTTGGAAGGTATGAGGTATTTATTGGCATTTTATTTGTGAAAATAAAGGAAATTAGGAGAAAAGGAAGGTGAAATGTCACAAGTTACATGTGAGGAGGAAAATGAAGTAAAATAATGAAAATTGAAAACAATAGAGTCCTCATTGATAAAAAGGCTTCTAAGGATTATTTGTTAATCTTTTGAAAGGTTTTGGTGGAGCTCTCTTCTATTTTCTCTCGCTCATACTCTTGGACACTTGGAATTTTCTTGTAGCACTCTTAGAGAAGTGTGGAATCCTTGGAATTGGAGAAATAAGGCAAAGGAAGAGAAAGAAATTGCAAGGGGACATTGGGATTAGAAGATACAACGCGTTTTTATTTCAGGTACCAAGTTGCATGTATATTTTCCTCACTAGTTTTGGCACGCATGGTACATGCATGTGATTTCTTGGTCATGATATCTCATTAGAATGGAGGTTTTTCTGGATTGATAGTGGATTTGACTAGCCTTTACATTTCTTGGATAACCATGACGTTGTGGGCTCATTCCTTTGTTTTTCTGATTGGTTCTCATGTTTCCTTTAGCCTGGGTTGACTTACTAGTTCCTAGAAGCCCTGGTTGGACAAATGCTCTGGAAGCCCTATAACAGCTTGGGTTGAGTTATTAGTCCTGGAAGTCTAGGTTGGAAAAATTCTTTGGAAACCCTTATGTGGGATGAGTTACTAGTCTTGGAAGCCCTAGTTAGACAAATTCTCTAGAAGCCTGGACTAAATTGTGGGTTGAGTTATTAGTCATGGAAGCCTTGGTTGGAAAAAGAGCTTTGGAGCCTTAGAAGGCTGCAGTAGAGACCAATGTAGTGATGGTTTTGTGATGTTTGATTGTGAGGTGGAATCACTGTTTGATGGGTTGAGGTGGTTTTGCCTCTGGAATCCCTAGATGGTTTTGATTGATTTTTTTTTTTATGAGATCCCACATTCCCTGTTGGAATATGGCACAGGGATGATTGACTAAAGAGAGATCTATATTAACCAATCTACGGTCGGGTGGAACATGGTAGTCCCATACGGGTTGGATTTTTCATCATTAATATGAGGTTATTTATCCTTGTTATTTCATGAGCATTATACTAGTTTATATGTGGATTTTATGGCTAATGTATCCTTGATATTTTTGTTGTTATTATGTTGGTTGTAAGCATGTATTATGATAGTGATGATGTATGCCTCTCCTCATGTTTTGATTTGTAAATGAATGAACAACGTATCCATGACCTAATAGATGATAATGTAGCTAATGATATAAGGGAACAATTCTTCTTAGAAATTCTTAGATAAGCATGAGACTCCTATGCTCATATATGTTGTTTAAACCTGTAGATTTTATTGTTGTGATATGTTTGACAAAATCATGGTCATGGCTAGTATGCATCTAATGCTTTCCTTGTTTAAGTAATTGCATTTGTTTCCTTATTCTCTTGTTATCTTTTGGTTTTGAAAGTGTTTTTCAGTGTTGGGTAGTGACATGGGCTGTAGGCCTGAAAAAGTGGCTCATATCCCGAAGATGCAGGCACAACACTCGGCAAAAAAGTGCTTTGATGCATGCATAACCATCCTCTAGGAGCATCCAAAGCCTCTTGGATGCATGCGTTCCCATATCAAGGGAGATTTTGAGGGTTTAATGGTCTAAAAACTCAGTTGGTCTCAGGGGCTAGTTACGTAAGTGGTTGGGATGGCTCTTGGGAGTCCTGTCTCTTATGTGGAAGGTATGTATGGTGTGTCTACATTGGTCGACTTCCTTAACTGACACATAGGGAGTTGACTCATAACTTAGTAACTTCTTGTCACATGTTTACCCTGGTTGGACGGTTACGTGGGTAGATGTGGGAGGAGGGTGTTATAGTTATAACTGTCTATAATATTTGGCGTTCATCTAAAGATTATAGATTATGAGTCTCTTAGCATGTTGGAGAATTTAATTCCAACCACCTATTAGGTGTCACAACTGTCCATCCGTGTATCACAATGATTTAGAGTTTAGTCTAGTTAAGTTGAGTTCCAGTTCAATCATTTATTGTTGATGTCTTCAATGTAATCTTATTTAGATATTTTGGAGTATCGAGAAGATCAAGCTCTTCTCCATGTTTTCTCTTCATTAATTGTCATTGTATCACAACTTAGGTCACATAAGACTCCAGAGAGAGCAATGTGTCGTCAGGGTTCATGGACGAGAGGTCGAGGAGAAAGTGTGAAATCAGTGTGAATTTCACACGTGTGAAGAAAGATAAGTGCGTTAGTTTCACACCTGTGAAGAGAGCCAAGTGTGTCGGTTTCGCATCCAAGCATAACAAAGAGTGAACAAAAGATTCATAAGGTTAGCAAATTGTTTGAAATTTAGAATTTACACACCCCATAAGTTGAGAGAGTACATAAAATTGCACTAGATAAGGTATCCCGGGAAGTGCAAAGATACAAAGTGATATTTAAAAGAGAAAGGGAGTGATGTATTACTTCCTCCACTAAACGACAAATTTGGAGCATTTTCTGAGCATGATAAGTCAAAGTAATGACACAACTGGAATTTTTTTAAGGTATGAGTTTGTTTGAAAGTCATTGAAAGTCCTTCACATTTCGTGGGTCGTGCCTCGTACTTTCCAATCTAGTTATAATGCCCTGTGCGTTGAAGAGAACCGTCTCTATTTGAAATTTTCATTCTTGTCATGCATGGAAGTGTTTTACTTTAACATAATATCTGTCTCATCATTGCCCGAGATTTTAAAAGGTACAAGTGAATATTTGAAAAAGATTCCTCCATTTTTAGTCCCTGCCCTCCGGGCTTGCAGGGACTATAGTAATCGATTTTTATCGATGGCATTAGTTTGACACGGCAATCCATAAATTTATTTTGACTTAAACCAAACTTTCGCGACATGTCACATTAACCGATACCATATTTTATATTTCCCGATGCTTTTAACCAATCAAACAAACGTTCATCTTATTTGGCCTCAATACGAGGTATACAGGCTCAAAAGTTAGCAAACAATGGCGAGACGTACAAGTAATTAGAACCATTTCACAACTTGATGAAATAATGCTATCTTCCCCTTAGCACTAATCTCCTAACATTTAATGTTAAGAAAATGTATGGGGAACTTATAGCGTATTTTGTTTGCAGGTTGGGTTGGCAGTTGTTGGCAACTGTTGTGCATGTTCATGTACGTGTCTATTAATAGTGGTGCAGGTGTTCTGCCAGGAATTATTTTAGGCACCACCTTGTTACTCCACTTCCATATATTTGAAGCACCATTACGCCATTATGCCATTCATGTTGCATCAAGTCCACTGGTCCGGATACTCACTGCCTACATGCTCTGCCCTCCCACAGACGGACCGATTATTCCATAGATTCAGCATCGTCTTCGGCCTCTTCAGCTCACTGGATTGTGAGGATTGATCATTTCTTTGTATTTCCTATCCTGCAATATCCATTTCCCACCTTTCAGTTTTCTGAGAGTACAATACCATTTTGGAAGAATTATCAAAAACTTGCTCTGTAAAATGACAAATGCATGCACAAATATATTTGACACAATTACTACTGGTACGTATTCGGCAATTTATTGTTTTCTACTGCTACGTATTTCGCAATTTCAATCGTTTTTTTCTTTCAATCATCTTGTATTCTCTGTATCCCTGCAATCCAAAATCACTGCTTTAAGCGTTTGCCGACTGCAATATTAGGTTCAGTTAAATTTTTGTTTCATTTATTTATCTAATGTTTCATGTATGTATTGCAACAGAAGGAGGAGCACAAAACGAGGGCGAGGACTCGAGACGATTATGGGACAAACTATAATAACACCGACCAATATATCTAGCCCTGAGTTTCCTGTGGGGAAAATTCCAACTCTTGCGGAGAAGGGAAAACTGTTCATAAGTAAATAAACTATTACCCACTGCAACATTATATTCCGTTTGTTAACTTCTTCATTTAATTTATTATCTAATGTTTCATGTAAACGTGGATGAGGACATGGACGAGGGCTCGAGACGTTTTTAGGACAAACTGTAATAACACTGACAAATATATCTAGCTCTGACTTTCTTATGCAAAAAAATTCAACTTCAGCGGGAGTCGCGCAAACCTGGGGTTAGTGCACATACCATAGGTAGAAGGGTTGTCGGTTCGCGCACAGGAGCGAGCTACTGTCTTCGCCGCTGTACTGGACAACCCCTGGTCATGGCAAGCAATAATCCTCGGCTTCTTGCGTTTTTCCTGCAACGCTATCACTTAACCCGGTCTCGTTGACCTAAAAACTGTGTGAATAAAATTAAAACTCACACAATTCAATTCACAATGTCAACACCATATGCCATCAATTCTGCGAATAAGGTTCAAACAATAAAGAATAAAAAATTAGAGACGTAGGCTGAATAAAAAGATTGTCAAATGCTGATTTTTTTTATTAAAAATATGCAACTACATCAACTGTTATGGCAGATTTCTGCAAAATCTTGCCCATAATTTATTCAGATGCCTAAGATGTAATAGACTAATACATACGCAACCGAATGCCAAAAAAAAAGTAAGGTAATGTCGGTCTTCTGCGCAGGTAACAAACAACTGATAAGCCCGGCAACTGCAGTGTGACATTCCAATAGTATGTGCACCTGCAACATAACATGATCAACGTTTGATATGTGTGCAGAAATACTATTGGATTGCACCAATTCAGTTTGACAGGGACTATACCAGATAACAGAACCAAGTCTTGAATGTTGAGTCCTTTACTGCTGAAAGAGTCCTTCAGCTGTTGAAAGTTAAATGTTGGCCCTGGAATGTTTAAGAAACAGAATAAAGATTTCTCTCTGCAGTGTAATAAATATGAACTAATGATAATGGGATTGAATTATGATTACCGCAAAAAAAGCATCGCGAGCAGCCAAAGCGAGAATGTCAGCACATGAGACCACTCTTGGACATTTATCCTCTATTTGTGCCTTGACATTGTCGATAACTCCAAATCCACGCACGGTGAGATTAGGAATTGCGTCTTTTTCTGCTCTGTTGTTTTGTGTAGAATTCAAGAGCAGTGACGCATCGCAACCCTGGAGTTCCTCTTTTCACCACGCCTAACTTACATAACCTGCAATCCTACATTCTTCTGCAACACAAAATAATCGCCACAGAAGCGCAAGAAAACCTAGAAAAGATCCCAGCGCAAGCTAGGGTTGCAGTGAGCGATGTCTGGTTCGATTTGCAAATGAGGCAGAAGAGGCAGACTCTATGTTCAGCGAATTTGGTTCCTGGGTTTCAAGTTTAGCTTGACACGTGTACACATGGCTTGCATGCGATGCACGTGGTATGGTTAGCTGGTTACGTATTTGTTTTCGCTTTATCATGTCATAGCCTCCACATCGTGTTCGTAATGTGCTAAGTATTAGTAAATGTCACTATTTACTTATGACTACTTCCATTAATATAAAGGCTTGAAACTTGGATGTTGTGTTTTGGTCGGTCTGACAAAAAAAGGCATGTTGTACATATTACTTAAGCAAAACCTCTGAAATCCATCCTGAATGGCAACAATATGGCATTTTTGAACTGTAATTCCAATCGAGAGCCATTAAAAAAATAATAAAATACCGACTCCACATAAATCTACGCTATAAAATACCGACTTCTTTGCAGCAATTAGTTAACTAAAATACCGACTCCGCATAAATCTACGCTTTATATTGAATGTTAATAATAAAATTTGCTAAACGAATGGAAAGCAGAACTGCCATATACCAAGACAGCACACTTTATTAATTTAAAAAGTTACGATGAACTCTATTTAATGGACGAACGCCTATTTTAATAGAAATAAAATTTTGATTCAATCTCTACTCATTTCCACATTATAATCAAAGTTATACGATCTCAAAATCCATTATATAATTCTAATAGAAAGAATAACAATATAAGTTTCCTTTAAAATAACAATTACTGCACAATTGACCAAACCCTAATACCTTGCATGCCGATTTCTTAGCATGATGCTTGATGTAGTTTTCCAGATGTTTCTCTCTCGTCATTAAAAAAACACAAAAGTATGAATTCCGATTTTCATATAAGCTTTTTACTGAAATCCGAGAAAGAATTAAATGCTTTATTGTGTCAAAATTGAACGCAAATAAACATTTCAAAATTTCCCTTTCAGAATATCGTAGTGGTTTACTATACTGTTTATTTATTTAATTTCTAGTCAAAGTAAACAAGTAAATTGGTTTGGTTATTATTAAGTATTTGCTTTTAGGCTCTTAAAAAATATGGAGGGCAACAGTCATTTGTTGAATTAAAACTATATTCAATATATTTAACCTCAGGAGAATTTTAAACCAGCTCTATGATAAAATTCCACAAATAAACACGGTTTTTTATGATAACTTCTAACAGTAGAATCTAAACTCAACCTAATTAAGAAAAAAAACACAAATATTATTGCCACGATGATAAACATATGCTCGCGACATGCTTGGATTTCGTGTTTTATGGGGAGCGTCGTGCACAGAGCATGTTTGAACAATACGTGTCTATTCATGCGGCCACTAGATGGACCAGCGCGCGTGGATGAATAGAAGTTCTGAAAAAAAATTCGTATGTCCTAACACGAAATTTTCAAAGCAAGTTTAAATGTAATTTAGGCAAAGTTGCATATTTGTGCTAGAATTGGAACATTATGTGGCTACTTTGAAGGAGGGTGGAATCAATTTATCAGGTAAGTAATATGAGAAATATGATTATGTTTCAACTCTTCATCAGACAGTTCTCTATATCTCTTTTTACACTATTACTCACATCTATAAAAATCTACATTAAAAAATGTTAAACATGTAAAACTTTCTCACAAAACGGTTTCAAATCCATAGATTCAGTCACAATATCAAGATATGTATTATCTATAACTAGCAAGTAATCGAATTAAGCTTAGGTCAACGATTCCTCCAATGTTAATGAAACTAATTTGTCTAATAAATCAGACTACTAGGACTCATTACACTAGCTTCTTTCCATAACATCTCTATCGTATTACATCAATAGCGGAAACTTGCACTAATCTCCCATTACCTCATCTAAACTTGCACTAATCTTCCATTACCTCATCTAGTTGATTAGGGTAAATACTATCATTCTAGTTCTTAGCTCTTCGATTATTATTCGTATTACCTCAATAACAGAAACTTGTACTAATCTTCTGTTACCTTATTTACTTGATTAGGGTAAATACTATTATTACAGTTCTAAGCTCTTTGATTATTATTCGTATTACTCCAATAGCAGAATCTTGCACTAATCTTCCATGACCTTATCTACTTGATTATGGTAAATACTATGATTCCAGTTCTTAGCTCTTTGATTATTATTTTATAATAACACACATGGGAAAAGTTGTAACTAATAGAAGTGAACAGCTAAACTCTTAGTTCTAGAGAAGTAAGCAGCTTTGTACCACTTTCTTATAAGCGGCTATTACATGAACTTGGTGCATGTGTTCTCATAAGATAGGAACATGGAAGTTGATGATACGCTTTAGCGTTATTAACACTCAAACTATACTCTAGAAACATGGGAATGTGAGTACAACATGAGATAAGGCGGCTACAGGACCTACCAGGGTACTCCCTTTCCGTTTTTCCTCACTTTCTATCGCTTATCATGGAGTCTTTTACTGCAATTTTTCATTATTACTAGAAGATGCCTGACAAAAAAGCCACAGTCTAACTCAAAGATTATAATGTATATGGCAAGCACAGACAGGACCATAATCAGGAGCGTCATTTAGGAATTCTATATTCTCGCATGCAAAGATTGCCAGCGATCATTTATATTTAAATGAATGAGTCCCTGCGACCTAGCCAACCATGTCTCCATACTCATCATGAATAGTGATTAGTATAACGAAAGGCATGTTGGGTTGTTGCTTCTGTTGGGAATTTCAAGAAGACATGTTCCACGCGAAGCTCCAGTTGCCGGCAACCAGTTGGGATTATATATTTCCTGATCTGCATAGGCGAATTGAGCCGTAGGATTCTGTGAATATTTAATTGATCATAAAGCTACATTGTTCTGATCTGTACCAAAATATAGAAAACATGGCCTGTTGGGTTGTCCTCTGGTCCTAGCAGAAGCTGTGGTAGGATTTTATCACAGACTAGTTTAGGTTTTAGATTTTGAAGGCTTTTTTGCACAGTAATTTGCAGTACAGTATTCTGTGGAGCAGAAATCATGATGCCTTTAAAGTTGGCTATTGTTGTGATTCTTGTGCTCTGTGTAGTGCAGTTTGTTATTTCTGGAAATAATAATGTTCCTAATGGACACTGTGGCGCATCCGGCTTGAACGTAACAAACAAGCTCAGCAGTGCCCCATCTCAAAATACTTGGAGCATGAGTTTTCTTTCACATGTGAATCTATCTCTCTAAACTCTGCTATTTCATCGTTGTGGTTCATGGGTGTTAACGGATCGCAACTGAAACTCTGCTATTTCATCGCTGTGGTTCATGGGTGTTAACGGATCGCAACTGAATCCGGCGGGTTGCAAGGTCGGCTGGAATTTGATTTGAACAGATTCTTTGGTTGGATCAACTGCCTCTGCATCTAGAACTGGATCTACTGGATAAGCTACTTGCTCTAGATCTCCTGCTTTTCAACCTCGTCAAGGTGCTACTTCAACCTCGTCCCTGTCCCTGTCCCTCGTCCGCACTTCAGATAACCATGCAGGCAACCAATGGCTGGCTGGCAAAGGCAGGGACTAGCTGCCACGTAGCCTGTCTTGTTTTTTGTTTGAAATGTCCTCGAATTGCAAATCTTAAAGTGCAGGATTTGAGATGTATTACATTTTAATTTCATATAATATCTAATAGTGCAAGGTCCACTATTTGGAAATTTAAAAAAAAAGGGTGATCCATTTTTTTTAAATAAACGAATATCTATTTTATAAAAAAGGAGGCGCTGATTTGAAAATATGTTTTAAGAAAATCATAAAATCCTACCTTATATTTTTTTTCCAAAGATAATTTTTTAAGAAAAAGGGTCTTGAAAAGGAGATTAAAAAGAAAGGGGGCATTATTCCAATTAACTTTGGGCATTGTGATTTTTTTAAAAATCTTTTGTGAAAGCGTCACTGTCGTGAAAATTTGTAGACTCATTTTTTTCAACATTATGCAACAGATAATCTATTGCAAATATGTTTTTGTTCCAGACAACCACTATGTCTACAAGTACATTTTCTTGTTAATATTTAATCAACCAATGCTCAACAAATGGGAAAATCCAAGAGGCTAAGAAAGTCGAAGCAAAACCAAGATATGTTTTATTTTTATTTTTGAAAGATTTGGAAATGAAAAATGAGTTTTCGTGGAAGGGAAGTAATTCGGTTGAAAATGAAGAATTTGGTGAATCTAGAAATATAGCTTTCTAATGATAATTTGGTGAATCCAATAATAGAGCTTGCTAATGACAATTTGGTGAATCCAACAACAGAGATTGTTGATGGAAATTTGATGAATCCAGCAGTAGAGCTTGCTGGTAACAATGAAGCTGCCATTGGAGCAGTGAATGTTATGGCCAATCTATAAAATCATTTTTTTGATGGAAAATTTGATAAAGACTGGTTACCTCATAATGTATGGTTGTAGATGATGCAAAAAAATCATGATATTGACATGATGCTATTATGTGAGAAAATCCCACTTGAATATGAAAGCTAAGTGGAATTCAACTTGTTTGCAATAGCATAGGTTAGTAAAGAAGTGGAAGAGATAGAGACATAAACATAGATAGCGACATAGACAGAGAAAAAAAAGGAAGCCCACAAAGAAAACACAGAGGCAAAACAGATGTAAAGAAAGAAGCGCAGTATGAGAAAGCTCTAACTGCATAGTAGAAGGAACAAAACCAATGTTGTTTTGAATATGTTTTTACACTTACCATTGATTCCTAATGTGCAGGTAAACATGACAATTACGAAGAATAGTTAAGTTTCCTTGAAGCATGGCTTGCAACACCATGTTTTAATAAAATCTACATAGAAGACGCATAAATGAATTTTGAAGACAACTTGGATGATGAGAACATGAATGACATTTTTAGGTATTGGAGTCTTAAAAAAATATTTTTTTATTATAAACTTATGTTGTATCAAATTAATGATGAAGATAACACAACAAAAGATGACATGTAGAAGCAATCCACATACAAGCCGATTTTTGAAGAAGTCCAAGACATGGTTAGACAACATCTAACAGTGGAAGACCTGCATCAGCGAATGAAGAAGCAAATAAAATGTTGAAGCAATTTAAAGGCTACAGGATTTAGAAGAAAAGAAAAAGAAAAACAAATTGTCATTTTTTTCTTTAAATTGTAAGCCTTGTTGAGACTTAGACCAACAGACATCTTAATTAAATTTTTATGTGGTTGTAATTAAGGGGGATTGTTGGAGAATTTAATTCCAACCACTTATAAGGTGTCACAATTATCCATCCAAGTGTCACAATCACTTAGAGTTTAGTCCAGTTCAGTTAGTTCAATCATTTATTAATGATGTCTACAGTGTAATGTTATTTATCTATTTTGGAATATTGAGAAGAGGAATTTTTGCTCCACATTTTCTCTTCGTTCTTTGTCATATCACATTGTTAATGAAATTTATATCTAGATCATTGTTACCCAACACAATAAAATTCTATTTATAAATTCAAACTTAAAATGTAATAAACAATGACATTCTTTCCTAAAACACATAATCAATTAAATTAAACGACACCTTACTTCGGTATGTATCATCATTTAAAAGTCTCAAATTTAGGTAAAATTCTTGAAATGGATAAGCAAAACAGAGTTTTTGAAGCGCGATTATTATGATTTTCAAAATAGACAAGCGAAACACAACGTTTGAAGCTCGAGTTCTGATAATTTTACGAATGGAATATAATATATATATGGAATATAACATTTACAATATCCAAAAATATGCTCGAAATAATTCCGCACAACCTTCAAAGCTTGGAATCGGTTATGAAATTTTGATAAGGAACGAACATACATGCATAATTTCTTGTCTAATATTTAATAATCAAGATGAAATTAAAAATGGAGACCAAGGATCAAAATAAAGCTAAAAATGAACCTCTGAGTAGAGACTCCTGGTTGGATAACCCAAAAAAAGGTGGAAGCAGAACTATTTCCTCCAAAAGAACAAAGAACTAACTAAAACCGAAAAATAGTTGATGAGCACCAAATACTAGTTAAAAGAAGGAAAATTAGCTCACCATAGGAACTTTCAGATAATAAAGAAAATTCAATTTTATTTGCTATGGCAAGTAAAACTGCGAGAAAGAAGTAGGACGTTTGAGTCACTCTCTAGTACTAGGGTTTGCAAAAGAGGAGCTCTTGAATAGAGCTATGGATATTGCTGTTACAAATTCTAACTAGTGCCAGAAAATTTGCACATGAAATACAATGAAGGTGAACTATTGTGTTGGTCTAGAATATTGTAGGGGTAGACATAGGCCCAGGGTCTTATGGAATATGAAGGAACCATTGGGTGAAGAAGCAATCAAGTGATTATTTTCTTTCCTGAAGGATAAATTGTAATATAACATATCTCACTGTAGAATCGACCCAAATAATAGCTATGTGTTGTCTCACAACAAGGGCCTCTGAAGTGTGTGGTCTATTTCATATGTCCTCAAATGGAATGCCTCTTAGTGTAAACATGCAACACATGTCATCACATGTAATGCCTTTTTGTGTAAACTTATTATATCAATAATGTTCAACAACTTTTAGATTTAGTTTCTAAAGGGATCGGTGTGAGAGAAGTCTAGCATCGGTGAGAGGACAAAGAACTTAGAAATGAAAAAAGTACTTTGATAACATATCTCGATAATTGCCAATGGTTAGGATAATTGCCTTCCAAGCAATAGACCCGGGTTCGTCACCGAGCAGATGCACCAGGGGGGAATGTTGGACACCTAATCCTCAATTGGTTAGTGTGGAAGCCGAATAGACAAAAGGAGTACAAGAGACCTTGGGTTGTGGAACTGAACGGTCAAACCATGTGCTATAAATGTATATCTCTTGTTAACAAAAATATATTCTCATGTTTTATCCTTCAGATTATGTTGCTGCCCATGTGTGTTTGACATGGTATCAGAGTGGGCGAATTCTGACCCTGCTCTAATTTGAGCCACTGGTTTTGCCAGTTTTTCTCTATTGGCTCTATCCCACTTGCCAGAACTTGAGTGCTCTAATTGCCTGCATGACCTAACACTCCACGAATTTGGCCTCTGTCAGAAACACATTTTCTCTTGCCAGAACTTGAGTGCTCTAATTGTCTACATGACCTAACGCTCCACTAATTTGGCCTCTGTCAGAATCACATTTTCTCATTTTTGGGCATTCTCTGCAATTGTTAACGCTCTTTCTTTGCAACATCCACTGTTAGTCTGGCCATTTCATTAATTATAACCTCTGTCCCTATTTTCTGTGCATTTGATAACAATCCACTCTTGATATGTATGCTGGTTATATCTCAAATTATTCCTTCTCCATGTTGATTCCTAAATACTGTTGACTAGTCCATCTGCACATTACCCACCTGTAATGTTCCTTCTCTATGTTGAATGGTGCAAGCAATCCCTTCCCTATGTTCATTAAAACATTTCCATGCAAGTTGTTTCGTATGTGTTGGAATGTATGTACATTGGTCTAAAATTTGCAAGAGATAACTATGGTTTCAATGATGTGTGTGCTCATGCAAGAGAATATATATATGATATGTACAGTGCTTCGATGAATTACCTGTGAACTAGTGATGAGTCTTTGTGTTCAAGACTCCTCCTAGCATATATATTATATTCGGTTTCAAAGATCATGAACTGTGCACTTGGTCGAAACTCCTGTAATGAGAGGCCGATTACATACAACTACTGGTAATTGTATGTATATGTGGTATATGCATAGAACTTATATACATTCCGCGTTAACTTACTCTTGAAGGCCGATATATGCATTATGGTGGGTGTACATGCATTGAAGTTTTTTCAAAGGTCAATCAGATGATTCTTTTAGAAATAAATGTGAAATCCGAGATGTTACAAAGGTTGCCAGTTGGATTGGTGGATAGTTCGGTATTTTACTACCTCAACTTCATTGTTTATGTCTTATTTGTTACCTTTGTTAGTCGAGCCTAGCATTTTTCTATATTAGATGACACCGAGGCATGAATGGAGTTGTCATGAGTCAGTAAGAGATGTTTGACACACACCATTTCTGCCATTCAACAAGTGCAACAGGCCACACTTAGATTCTCTAAAAGCAACAATACCAACGCGCCAACTCAAATGCCAGCCTCCTCTCACTTCTCACGTTTCATGAAATATCCGTCGCAAGTTCGATCCTTGGCCGGTGTTAGCGCTTGGAATTCACCTAGGCTGAGATAGACAAACTCTCAAGGCTACATCAAACCATTTCACCTTGTAGCTAGCCCTACGAGGTATGAGAAGGCTCTCTCGGGTCAGACTCGGTAGATCTTTCAATATGATAAGCTGACCAATTAGGAATAAAGATTTTAGGCTAGTAAATTGATAAGGGGGGTTGATT